>CM051457.1:100228072-100513568 GCA_028274465.1 Plantago ovata | reverse complement strand
GGTTAGGAAACTTGTAATTTGATGAGCAATTAACCATGCTAAATTAAGGAAAAGTCCAGTAACTAGTACTCTAAGTCCATAGGAATTTAGAATTTTAAGGACATTGTAAAAGAGGAACGTTGCTGAAGACTTAGTTAGGTGCTAGATAAGTTATTTTTTTGCGTATGATGTATTATTTTCTGAAAAGAAAATAACTTATTGAGCTTAGCTTATGATGTATCTTATTTTCTGAAAAGAAAATAACCTATTGAAGCATTTGCTGAAGATATATTTTGTTTTTACAAACAAATTATTGAAGCAAATAGAAAAACCGCTCAGAATCTTGAAGATTATTGAGATCTGAAGACTTGAAGATTGAAGATCTGAAGACTTGAAGATTGAAGATCTGAAGACTTGAAGATTGCTGAAGACTGGTAAGGCACGTGTTGCTCAGAAAGTGGAATTTTCAGCAAACGCATTGCATAAGTGAAAATCTGAAAGACAGAGTAGGTTGTGCTTGCTGAAACTGAGAATGAACACTTGCTGATGAACATATGTGACCTCTTGCTGAATGTACGTGAATTGCGCTCCAATGTTACTGTTTGAATTCTATTCAATGTGCATTTAATGCAAAGCTTACACGCGAAGGACATGAAGACTAGAAGACAAACAAAGTTGCTGCTGAAAGTACAAAAGCAAGATAGTGACATGTTAAGGAACAAAAGCCTTAGGATTTGAAATTCAAACGGCTCCTTACTTGCACTATAAATAGAGGTCATCCGGCAAAGAGTTGAAGTGTGTCAACAACGTGATCAAACTCTCACTTGTGCTTAAAACTCACAAACCTTCAAACACTCTTACTGCCATTGATCCGTTCCAAGACTTAAAGCTTGAAAAAGCTACTTGTGAAGAAGTAGAACAAACTCGGCTAAGAAATTAGTTAAGTGTTCTTTCTTTCGAACAAGAACAAGTCTTGACACCAGAAACAATCAAACTTGTTTACTGCAAAGTATTCCAAGTTGTGTTTCTTAGATTACTTGTTGTAACTGAATAAGTTATAATTAAGTTATCTCACCCCAAAACTCTCTAACTGAAAATACACCCTTTCAGGCGTGATATTCAGGGGGAACTTAATCGAGCATAGTTTTGCTGATTAAAAGTACCAAGTTTGGTGGAGAACAAGGTTGAGTTCTCTAGTTTAGGTTGGAGACAAAGCAAGTGTGCTTTGGTTTCTGTTGAATCGCTTTAGATAGGAGATTGTAAGGAACCTCAATCATATCTTAGTGGATTCAGTCCTAGAAAGGACAAAGTGGATTAGTTGAGAGATTACGCCACTCTCAGATACCACTATAAAAGCGTTTGTGTGATTTACTTACTGCATTTAGCTTTCAGCAAATTATATCTGTTTGTACACAGTCACTCACTTCACTTGCTGAAACCTTTACTTGCTGAAAAAGCACTTATTGTTTCAAAGACTTCCGCTCTCTGATTTTAAGTATCAGCAAACCAAGCTACTGAAAGTAACTTACGCTTGCTGAGAAAGTTAAGTATCAGCAACCTCATTACTGAAAAGTAATAAGTACTTGCTGAGAAAGTTTTAAACGACAAAAGTTTGAAAAGACTATTCACCCCCCCCCTCTAGTCTTTTCTTGTTGTTTAAAGGGACCAACAAGTGGTATCAGAGCAGGAGGTTCTTTAGCCTTCTGCACTGAACCTAGATCCCCTTAAGTGCTTTCCGTAAATCACTTTCACTTGATCAGTTTGGTAGTGCTTTGCTGACAGGATGTCTTTAGGAGATGCTCCCTTGCTGAAGCTGGAAAATTACGAGAAATGGCGAAACAACATGATGTTACATCTTGAGGCCATTAGTGATGAGATGGTCACCGTCATTAATGATGGACCTATCAAGATCACTAAGGTTGAAAGGAGTTTCCCTCACAAGACCACTGAAGCTGGAAAGGAAACCATCCTTGGCGAACCATCAGATACTGTTGTGCCAAAACCAAGAGAGGAATGGACTTCTGACGAAGCTAAGAGATTCCGTCTTGATGGCCAAGCAAGAAATATCATCATCAGATCAACTCCGGATACCATACAGTGCAAACTGTGGGGTGCTAAGACTGCTAAGGAGGCTTGGAAAATGGTTCAAGATCTTTGTGCTGGATCTGACAAGACCAAGGAAAACAAACTTGAAGTACTTAAGCTAAAGTTTCAAAACTTTAAGCAAGGTGCTAACGAGTCACTGGAAGACTTGGACTTCAGATTCACAACTCTTGTTAGTGAAATGGCAGCGCTGGGTGTTGGAAATCTTTATTCAGATTCTGAGAAAGTGAAAACTATCATCAGAAGTTTGAATCAAGAATGGATCCATACTCAGAATTTCTATTATAATCAAGGAATGCCTGACATTACACCAACTGAGTTGTTCTCTCATCTTGCTACTGTCAATTATGAGACAAAGCAAAGAGAAAATGTGTTTGCTGAAAAATCGCAAAACATTGCTCTTGCTGCAAAGCCGTCATCTTCTGAAAAGAAGAATGATAAAGAGCCTGCTGATGAAAATGCTTTAGTTGTTAAAAACATGAAGAAATTCATCAGTAAGGAACTTGAAAGGCGAAAAGCAAAAGAGAAGCTGAAAAAGCATCTTGGTAACAACTACCATAAGTACAAGAATGATACTAGCTCGCTGAACAAGCAAGCTCAGCAAGCTACATCATCAGAAGAACCAGCAGTTGGAAATGATCTATGTTTTTACTGCAAAAAGCCTGGACACTTCAAAGCTAATTGCCCTTTGCTGAAAGGCAAATCTGCTGAAAAGAAGAAGAAGTTCAAAAGAGCTTTCATTGCTGAAGAAAAGAAGAAGCTTCAAGCAAAAATCGATGCATTGTGCATTGAGACAAGCTCCGAAGACAGTGAGGATGAAAGTTCAGACACCGACGATGAAGAAGCCACTCTAGACGTGGAGATTGGCAAAGAAGTGTGTGGAATAGCTATGGAAGCTTATCCAGATGTGTCGAACTACGAATTCTGCCTCATGGCCGGTCAGGTAAATAATTCTACCTCTGACTCAGATTCAGAAAGTGAAGACGAGATTGACCTTGACAAGATTCAAGGAGAAATCGAAAGATTTGAGAAAACTCTCAGCAAACAGCAAGAGAAACTTCAACTTGCTGAAACTCTGACCAAGCAAACTACTGAAAAGTACGTTTTGCTGAAGGAAGAGACAGAAGAAAAGGATGCTGAAATAAGGCGTCTTAAGAAGTTGATTGCTGAGGCTGCAGAGAAAAATTCTCAAATGGCATTAGAATTGGAAGAGTATCAGTCCTCAATTCTAAAGTTACTTGCTGAAATCCAAGAAATGAAAAAGATGAAAATCAATTTCAAATCCTATGTGGAAGCAAGTAATACGCTGACTGAACTAAACTCTTATTTGAGAGATCCATCTCAGAAAGAAGGTTTAGGAGCAACGTGTGAAGGTGATAACGTAGAAATCTTGAGAAAAGATAAATCACCTATCTCCTTTGTACGTGCTACTGATAGTAGTCCACCAGTGATCTATCAGTTTGGTCAAACTAAGGTTGCTGAAACATGCAATCAAGTACCTATGACCATAAAGCCCGCTGTTGCTACTCAAAGTAACAAGACTTTAAAAGGAAAACAGGTTGCTGAGAAGCAAACTGGAAAGAAAAAGAATGCCGTGAAGCATTCCGCCAAACAAGTTGCTGAAAAGCAAGTTGTTAAGTCTAAAGGCAAGATTACCAAAAGTAATCAGAAGTCCTTTGCTGACAAACCTGAATCAAGTAAGGTTGCTGATGCTAAAGCTCAGCATTCTCCAAAGAGTGGACTCGGTTTCAAAACCAAGCAAAGTCAACTCTTTCATGAGTATAAGCAAAGTCAGCAAAGATACTTCAAAGAGATGAAGAAAACCAAGCCTAAGAGTTCTGAAAAGACTCCCAATGCTAGGACTAGAAGGAACCTTGCTAGAAAAGAACTTACTGAAAAGTATGTTCAGCAAAAAGGTCAACAGAGCAAGACACCACATCAGAAAGTGGATTTGACCAGCACGAGTCAAAAGTCTTTCAGCTCAAAACCTCCTAGTTCCTCAGCAAGTAGAAAACAAGTCAAAGTTGAAAAACTTCAGACTTGGGTTTCCACTGGACGCATTCTTGAACATGTTAATGGACATCCATCATTGGATAATTAACTTGTTTGCTCTTGATTGTGCAGACTGCAGCCACGGAGACAAACGATGCAATCTGGCACTTTGATAGTGGTTGTGGAAAGCACATGACGGGCAACAAGAATAACCTTATAAACTATAGACGGTGGTCTAAAGGTCCAACAATAAGGTTTGCTGGTGGAGGCTCCGGATCTACAAAAGGCTATGGTGATGTGAAGTTGGGATGCATAACCATTTCTGGAGTTCTTTATGTCAAAAATCTTAAGTTTAACCTTTTCAGCATGAGTCAATTTGCTGACAAAGGATACTTCATCGAAATTAAAAGTGATGAATGTAAACTTGTAGATTTTGAGACTAAAAAGGTTATAATGATTGCAAGAAGATCAGGAGGCTTGTACACCGTTGATTGGTCTTCAGCAAACGTTGAAAAATGCCTTGTCTCAGATCATGATTGCCTTGCTGAAAAAGCATGGTTATGGCATAAACGAACAAGTCATCTAAACTTCAAGACGCTGAATAAGCTGTCTAAAAAGGCACTTGTAGTTGGATTACCTAGGGTTACTTTTAAGAAGGATGGTGTTTGCAATGCATGTCAGCAAGGAAAGCAAACCAAATCTTCTTTCAAGAACAAGGCAGTACCGTCAACTACAAAACCTTTACAACTCTTACACATGGACTTGTTTGAATCTTCTTCAACAAGCTATGCTGGTAAGAAGTATGGTCTAGTCGTGGTAGATGACTATTCAAGATTCACTTGGGTAGTATTCATCAAGCACAAATCTGAAACCAAGACTGAAATACCTAACTTGCTGAATAAGCTTGAAGTCATGAAAAATGACAAGGTAAGAGTCATAAGGACAGACCATGGTACTGAGTTTGTAAACCAGTACATAACTGAATATTGTACCTCCAAAGGTATTCAACATCAGTTATCCTCAGTAAGGACACCACAGCAAAATGGTGTTGCTGAACGGAAGAATCGTACCCTGAAAGAAGCCGCAAGAACAATGCTTGCTGACACTGAAATAAGTGAGGCTTACTGGGTTGAAGCGATTAATACCGCCTGCTATACTCAGAATAGATGTTTGATTACTAAGGAATACAACAAAACTCCTTATGAATTGTTTGTTGGAAGACCTCCTAACATCACTCATCTAAGAGTATTTGGTTGCAAGTGTTTCGTTCTTAACAATGGTAGAGAATACCTAAGAACATTTCAACCAAAGGCAGACGAAGCGATATTTCTTGGCTACTCCTTGCATAGTAAAGCTTACAGAGTTTACAACAAAAAGGCACAAAAGATTGAAGAATCTGTGCATGTTGTATTCTACGAAAAGACACAAGGTGTGCCTGCTGAAGAAGAAATATCAGAATGTATGAAAAAGCTAATCATACATGAGCAAAGAACTGAATCTGATGCTAGGCAAATCAAGTCAATTGAACTAAATGATGATTCTGACAATGATTCTCCTCCCCCGAGTCATGACAAGATAAATATAGTTCACGACAAAGAATTTCCAGCAAAAGATGCGGTTGCTCCGGAAGTTGCTGAAATTACGCAATCTCCAGTGCCTGCTGATGAAATACCTCAACCCAGCAATGCTGAACAAGCAGTTGCTGACGACAAATCTCAGCAGAGACACAAATTCCCAGTAGTACTGAACAAGTACATACTGAAGAGTCACATGCTGATGAGCAAACATATCCTGATCCAACAAACAGGAAACCTGTTAATAAATGGATTAGAGATCATCCCTCTACGGATATGATTGGCGATATTAATAAACGCCAAGTGACTAGATCCAAAGCTACTCAAGGACTTGCTGAAGAAGCAACTGTCGTAGAAGTAGAATCTTTATTCTCTTGCTTTGTTTCAGAAATTGAACCTAAAACCATAGAAGAAGCTTTGAAGCATTCTGAATGGATAAAGGCAATGCAAGAAGAATTGGATCAATTTGAAAGAAACAAAGTCTGGAAACTTGTGCCACTTGCTGAAAATAAGAAAGCTATTGGTACAAAGTGGGTGTTCAGAAACAAGCTGAGCGAGTCTGGTGAAGTAACAAGAAACAAAGCACGCTTAGTTGCTCAAGGTTACTGTCAGACTGAAGGATTGGACTATGATGAGTCTTACGCTCCAGTTGCAAGATTGGATGCAATTAGGCTTTTCTTGGCCTTTGCTGCTCACAATGACTTCATTGTTTACCAAATGGATGTTAAGAGTGCATTCTTAAATGGTGAACTTGCTGAAGAAGTCTACCTAGAACAACCCCCTGGCTTTGAACTTCCCTCAGAAACCAAGATGGTATATAAGCTTCAGAAAGCTGTATATGGTCTAAAGCAAGCACCAAGAGCATGGTATGATACCTTAGCTAAGTTCTTGCTGGAAAATGGTTTCAAGAAAGGTGAAGTTGACAAAACTCTTTTTACCATGAACCATGATGGTAAATTAATCTTAGTTCAAATTTATGTGGATGACATAATTTTTGGATCTAAGGACAAGCAACTTTGTGATGATTTTGCCAAACTCATGACAAATAAGTTTGAAATGAGTATGATGGGAAAATTGAATTATTTCCTAGGGTTGCAAGTCAAGCAACTCAAAGATGGAATATTCATAAATCAAGCAAAGTATGCGAAAGAAATGCTCATAAAGTTTAGGATCAAAGAGGATGAAAAACCTGAAAAGATCCCTATGAGTGTTGGTACCAAATTGGGCTATACTAAAGAGGACAAAAGTGTTGAAGAACACAAGTATAGGAAGCTCATTGGTTCCTTGTTGTATTTAACAGCAAGTAGACCTGACATTCAGTATGCTGTTTGTGTGTGTGCAAGATTCCAATCTGATCCAAGAGAATCACACTACAAAAAGGCAATTAAAATACTGAAATATGTTAAAGGTACAGTCAATGTTGGATTATGGTATCCAAAAGATTCTGGACTTGAATTGGTTGGCTATTCTGATGCTGATCATGGTGGATCAACTCTTGATAGAAAAAGTACCTCTGGAACTTGTCAGTTTTTGGGTACTAGATTAATATCATGGTTCAGCAAGAAGCAAACGTGTGTCGCCAATTCATCTACTGAATCTGAATACATTGCAGCTGGTTGTTGCACAGCTCAAATCCTATGGATTCAGCAACAATTAAGAGATTATGGTATTTCTGCAAAGAAAACACCAATCTTTTGTGATAATACAAGTGCTATTGCAATTACGCAAAATCCTAAGTTTCACTCTAGGACCAAGCACATTGATATTAGACATCATTTCATTAGAGATCATGTGGAAAAAGGTGATATTGAGGTTGTGAAAGTAGGTACTGAAGATCAGCTTGCTGACATCTTTACCAAGCCCCTACCGGATAATAGGTTCGCAATGCTAAGGTATAACCTTGGATTGATTGAACTACCTCAATAAAGGATACACTTGGCAGAATGCTGAAACAGGTATTCAGCAAGCCAAAGTATTCCTGTCCAAAAGACCAAGTCACTGATTTCTTCTAAGAAATGATAAGTCACAACATGATTGCTGAAACAGGCATTCAGCAAGTAATTCCTTCAAAACAGGTATTTGTTAGGAAACTTGATCACTTGCTGAGACAGGCACTCAGTAAGTGAAAGAACTTAAGGATTGCTGAGACGGGTACTCAGACAATCAAAAGATACTGAAACAGGTATTCAAGTATCAAAGGAATTTTCTGAGACGGGAACTCAGAAAAAGAGCAAAAGCTCATCTCTCAGATTTTACCAAAGGATGTCTCAAGTGCAAAAGAATTTACTGATACGGGAAATCAGAAATATCTTTTAAACTTAGAAAATATGAGATATCTAAGTAAGGGGGAACTTTCAGCAAGTATCTAGATTGTTAATTCAAACTCGCTGAAAAGATTCTTGTCTATTTCAGCAAGCAATCTATCCCTTATTACTCGGTAAAATCAATTTGTGACGTTAAGCTGGCACAGATAAACTCGCAATAATCATGACATGAAATTCAATCGTGGCCATTGATTAAAAGGAGTTATTAATCTAACGGCTAACAAAACAAAGAGAGAGAGTGCTCTGACGGTTTTAGTTAGTGGGCCACTACGCATTCAATGCAAAGGCTCCACTATCTCCAGTGTTTCTCTGTTTTACCCTTGCTGAGAACTCAAATCGATTGAGTTTCTCACACACCAGAGACACTATATAAAGAAGGAGTTAGAGAAATGACAAAATTCTTTAACTCACATTTCCTTTCTCTGCAATTTCTAGCCTGAAACTACTGTACCTCCGGTCAAAAAGCAAACTATCTCTTTTCGTACAATTTCTTGCTCTATATAAGAAATGGCTCCCAAGAGACAGTCATCTAAGTCCTCAAAATCGTCAAAGGTTGACAGTGCTGAAACACGCATTGCTCCGGTGACTGCTCCGGTGACTTCTCTGGCCCCAAACACAGCGAAAGTTGTGTTGAAAAACGACCGAATCACTGAAAAACCTATGCCTCCGTCATATCTTGACACTGCAAAGTGTGAGATGTTGATGCAATGGGGAGGGTTTGCAAAAGAAAAGTACATTAGGTACTTTTATGAACAAGAACTTGATGACCAAAATGAAGAGGCGCTTGAGTTCATCAAGCAGCAAGGCCTCATGAACTTTATCTCTGCTCGCACTAAGCAAGTGAGCATGATTGATACTATGGAGTTCTACAACAATGCAGAAATCCAGTCCCTTACAGACAGTAATGGAGTCACTGAAAAAGTGATCCTTACTTATGTTCAGAACACGCAAATCGTCCTGAAATGGACTGATTTAGCGGAGATTTTTCAGATTCCAACCACTGGAACTGAAGATGACGTCACTGCCACTGACGAAGAAATTGAAGCTTTCTACAGTGACGTCAGAAATGCAAAAATGAAGAAAGGCGAGATAGCTCCCGTGACTTGGACAAAGCACGTTAAGAGAAAGCATCTCTGCCATTCACTTGGTCTAGTAGCTCTGCTACTGATTAAAGTTCTTGACTCCCAAGTTGGAGGAATTGACCAAGTAGGCCTGAGAAGATGGCCATTGCTGATGCATATCTATGAAAATAAATCGGAACTTAACTGGGCTAAGTACATTTTCAACAGGCTTGTTGATTGTGTTACTAAGTTTAAGGTAAAGGTAGAAGACAACAAGGTCTCACCTTCCTTTCCAGTTATGTATGGAATCAAGATATGCTATATCCTTGAACATTTCAGGATTCAGCTAAGAAACCCATTGCCAATCAAGAAATCTGTGTGCAATGTGGGAAGATCTTTCTACAAGCAGAATGTACCTAAGATTGCTGGAAAGAAAACCAAGAAGACAACAACTGCAAATGTTGTCAGCACAAGCCAGCAAGAAAGGTATACAACAGCTGCAGATGTTACCACTCAGCAACTTAGAGATGAAACTGCTGTTGGTGGTGGTAACACAAATGAAACTGCTGTAGAAAATCAACAAGGTACGTGTACAACAGCCGTTGCTGAAAATGCAACAATAGATGACTCTGGGAAACTGGAGAAATCTAAAAAGAAAAAGAGGAAAGCTGATGATGACACTCAGACTGCAGCGTCATCAGCAAATCCCGTACCTAAGAGGAAACGGACAAGTAACAAAAGAAAGAAGACACTGGCTTCTCAGTCAGTCCCCAATGTCCAAGACTCCTCAGTCAATTCCCAGACAAATGCTGAAACGCATTTGCCAGTAGATGTTGCTGAAATAATTACTGAAACATACATCAGCAATGTTGAAGTGTTTGCGGAAGCCTTCAACAATCAACTTAACGTTGATAACTCTACTGAGAATAGACCACAAGGCAGTGGAAATGAAATTCCTGCCCAAGTCCCAGATATCTACATTGTAGATAATCTAGATGATCAAACCATGGAACCAGTAAGCGACATTGCTGCTGATCTGCAAAGAGCGGCACTTGCTGATGCTGCTGAACAGATGGTTGCTGAACAAGCAACTCATCAAGTTGCTGAAACCCAGCTTGCTGATGGACCAGTTGCTGAGATAGCAATGGTTCCAGTTCCTGAAGTTGCTGAAACTCAAGAAGCATTATTCAAAGACGCATCTCTTGATGCTGAGAATACTGGCCCAAGTTCACCCAAGACTTCAATTGACAAAGTCCAGCTTGTACTGGAAGATTTAAGCAAACAAATGGAGTTGGAGATTGAAGAATCATCCAACAAGTCAATTGATCTCTTCATGACAAGCAGTGAGCTTAAAGGTCAAGATGCTTCTGCTCAACTTGTCAATTCAGAGACAAGGGAGATTGCTGAAACCGCACAGCTTTCTCAGTTAGAGCAAAATCAGAAGTCTGCTGAAGAAACAGTCCAAGAAGCTGAAGAAACTGTTAATGCTGAAAGGACTGAGCCACAACCTGTCCTTCCTCAGCAGGTAGTTAATTCAACCATCAGTAAAACTTCAAATTCTGAAAATTGTTCTTTTGCTAAAATTATTCTTCTCTACAGACTTCTCAAGATGCAAGTCAGATGGTTGCTGAAGCCTCTGCACCAGAACCAACACTCCCTGCTCAGCAGGTAGTTAATAATTTTGGTATAAAAACTAAGTTTGACAGCTTAGTACTTGTGTCTAATTTTAATTTATTTCAGGATGAACAAATGGAGGATGCTACTCCAGCTCCTCATGGAATGGAAATTGTACTACATGAGCTTGCTGACTCTCAGCAGGTAAATCATGTTTCAGATTTAAACTCTAAAACAATTCTCCAAACCAATCCTGATCTAAATAAAATTCTTTTTCAGGCTCAAAAGGAGACCACTGAAGTGGTACTCATCACTGAAGATCAGCAAGTAAGTTCTGAAGAACTTTACTTGAGCTTCAAGAGGACAACTTTGTCAAGAGTTGCTAAGTCCGTCAGCAACTGGCAAAGATATAGGAGAATGGACTTCTCAGATCTTCACCTTCATCTCTCAAATGAGAAAAAGAGATCTTCACTGCTGAAGCTCGAAACATTTGTCCACTCCATCCTTCCTGAAGAAATGACATATTCTCAGCAAATGAGTTCAAATCTGATTGCTCAAATCAGAGAGAATATGAAGGCCAAATTTAAGAGTGCCTCTCCAGCTGAACAAGCTGTGATGCTCAAAGGTCTTTTGTTCCTGTGGTGGCTGATCCCCACAAATTAACTGAGGAAGAGGAAGTGACAAGTGTTGCTTTGTATAAGCACGTTGAGCTAGTCATTCTGACAGATGATGAAGAAGAAGAAGAAGATGAGAACATTCCCACTGATCCCAGTGATGATGAAGGGAAAGATTCTAAGGACAAAAAGGATGACGATGATGACAATCAAGGTCCAAGTCCTGGTGCTGGTGGATTGAAGTTGACAGTTGCTGAAAAAATCCCTCTGACAATCAGCAAGCTGAACAACAACAATCTCAGCAAGAATCTCAACCTCCTCCTGCTGCTGCTGAAAATCAAGCACCTGTACAAGGTGCTGATACTGAAGAAGAATACGCCAGAAAAAGGGCTGCCTTGAAAAATGGCAAAAGTCCAGTTTCTGATGCCAAGGTTACTGAAGAAAACCTTGAAGATGAGGATGAAGAAGATGAAGATTACCAACGAGCTCTACAAAATAGTCTCGTGATCCATGCAAGGCATACGCAGGATCTGGAAATTGGTGAATCTTCAAGACCAAAATCAAAGGAAGTTCCATCCCTTCCACTTACTACTGGCGCAACTCCAGTTATTGAGTCTCAAACGTTGCCTTCAGCAACTACTCAATTAAAACTAACTACTGGCGAAACTCCAGTAATTGAGCCCCAAACTCAATTGAAACAACTATCTACTGGTGAAACTCCAGTCGTTGAGTCTGAAGCGTTGCCATCAGCAACCACTCAACAAAAAGGAAGTGAAGCTACTGACAAAGGCTCAAAAGTCGCTCAACTTGATGAATCTGAGGATGATGACGACTTGTCAGAAAATGATGATGAACAATCCAAGCGAGACCCAAAAGTCGTTCAGATTCCTCCTCCTGATTACATCAATGATTTAGACGATGGTCTAAGAGCCGAATTGCTGACGCGTGATGATCAGTTTGCTTCTGAAATTAAGGTTCATTCCTTAACACCTCATTTAGTGCCGTTCCCAAGAGTTGAGGAGTTTACTCCCAGAATTCTAGCACTAAAGCAAGTCCATGATGCCTGCAAAGCTGAAGATGAGGCATTGCTTGCTGAGAGCCCACTTGACATTGGAAAAATATTGGCTACAGTGCTGAGACGCACTACAACTTTGACAATAGCTCAGAGAGACATCAGTCTTTATCACAAGAGCTATGAAGAAGATGTAAGTCAGGCGCTCAAGCTTGCAAAGAATGCTCTTGTCAAAGCTCAGAATATTATGGATGAGAAGGCCGCAACAGAGAAAAGACATGAAGAGAACATGATGAATATTCAAAAAGAGTTAGCAACAATGAACTCTGACCAACAAGAAATCATCATGAAGTATAACAGTCTCAACACTCTTGCTGAAAATTGCAATGAGTTTTATTCTCTGCACATCACTCCGATGTTGCAATCCATGTCTAAGGGGGAAAAGAAGACTAGAAAAAGCAATCAAACCCCTCCTACTCCTGCTGCTGATGTGCCACTTCCACTAGAACCTCTTGCTGAAAGAGAGCAAAGTTCTAAAAGACAAGCAGAAACTGAGTTAAATTCAGCAAGTACCAAAAAGAGAAAAACCGCTGCTGAAACTCAAGATTTCTGTCACACTGAAAGTCATCACAATCTGAATGAAGATGATGAAGAAGATGATGACAATCAAACAATAGCTCAAGCCATAAGAGCTAGACCCTTAACAGCCATAACTCCGTCTGGCCACTCAAGGCATTTTTCGTCTGACTCTTCAGCAAGAGATCAAGACAATGCTAAATCAAGAAGAAGAAGGCAAAGACAGGAAGAGAAAAGGCTGGCCAGCATTGCTATTGGCTCCGGCATTGAATATACAAAGACCAGCAATGAGGAAACCACTCAGAATGTAATCAGAAACATTCATGGTTGCTGGATTTTAAAGCTGGAAGACTTGCTGGTAAATGAGTTCTTTCCTACAGCCATTTTGAATCAAATGTTCAAATGGATTGAACTCAAGGTCCAAAGAAACCAAAGGGAAGAATCCCTCCCAAGAAATGTTGCTGGGAGATGGTTTGAATCTAGAGGTCCATGTAAGAAGAGTTGCCATTGGTAAGACATACAAGCAAGAACCAAATCTGATCAAACCACCTGGCATTGCTTACTATGCTGACCCGGTAACAAAGAAACCTAAGAAGAAACTTGGATTGATTCCTTATGAGTACTTTTATCTCACTGCTAAGGATCAAGAAGAAGATCTTCTCTGGTTAAGAAAGATTCATCCGAGAAGCATTTCAGATACACAACTTCTCCATGCCAGCAATTGGGGCATGCATTTGTGGGTAGCTAACTACATGGAAATGAATGCTGAAAAGCATCATCATAGTGCCTGCAAAAATGCAAGAATTCTTCAACTACAAGTCCGTAGGCTTCTGGAAAACTACGAGAAGGATTATGTTGAATTCACTGCACTTGCTGAGAAGAGTGTAAGAGAGATTTTGAGAAAATCCTCTGAAAGAGCTTAAGTCCCTGCAATAGTTTTTTGTTAAAGTTTTTGTTTGCTGATTTCTTGTTATCTATGCTTTCTTGTAAACTTCTGATTGATAACTTTCAGCAATGAATTCTTTTTGACTCTTATTGGTTTTTGATTATGCAACTTACTTATGCTTACTGTTTATTTATTCAAGTATGCTTGCATTAATCATCTGATTTATTCAACATCAGAAACCTCTAAAAGGGTAACAATTAATTTAGCCATGGATTGCTAACATCAAAAAGGGGGAAATTTGTTAGGAAACTTGTAATTTTGATGAGCAATTAACCATGCTAAATTAAGAACAGTCCAGTAACTAGTACTCTTAAGGTCCATAGGAATTTAGAATTTTAAGGACATTGTAAAAGAGGAACGTTTGCTGATGACTTCGTTAGGTATTAGATAAGTTATTTCTTTTGTGTATGACGTATTTTATTTTCTGAGAAGAAAATATCTTATTGACACATTTGCGTATGATGTATTTTATTTTCTAAAAAGAAAATATCTTATTGATGCTTAGCTTTAATGAATCTTATTTTCTGAAAAGAAAATGACCTATTGAAGCATTTGCTGAAGATATATTTTGTTATTACAAACAATTATTGAAGCAAATAAGAAACCGGTCAGAATCTTGAAGACTTTTGAAGATCTGAAGATTGAAGACGTGAAGACTTGAAGCCTTGAAGATTGCTGAAGACTGGTAAGGCACGTGTTTTCTCAGAAAGTGGAATGTTCAGCAACAGCATTGCATAAGTGAAAATCTGAAAGACAGAGTAGGTTGTGCTTGCTGAAACTGAGACTGAACACTTGCTGATGAACATATGTGACCTCTTGCTGAATGTACGAGATTTTGCGCTCCAATGTTACTGTTTGAATTCTATTCAAATGTGCATTTAATGCAAAGCTTACACGCAAAGGACATGAAGACTAGAAGACAAACAAAGTCGCTGCTGAAAGTACAAAGCAAGATAGTGACATGTTAAGGAACAAAAGCCTTAGGATTTGAAATTCAAACGGCTCCTTACTTGCACTATAAATAGAGGTCATCCGGCAAAGAGTTGAAGTGTGTCAACAACGTGATCAAACTCTCACTTGTGCTTAAAACTCACAAACCTTCAATCACTCTTACTGCCATTGATCCGTTCCAAGACTTAAAGCTTGAAAAAGCTACTTGTGAAGAAGTAGAACAAACTCGGCTAAGAAATTAGTTAAGTGTTCTTTCTTTCGAACAAGAACAAGTCTTGACACCAGAAACAATCAAACTTGTTTACTGCAAAGTATTCCAAGTTGTGTTTCTTAGATTACTTGTTGTAACTGAATAAGTTATAATTAAGTCATCTCACCCCAAAACTCTCTAACTGAAAATACACCCTTTTAGGCGTGATATTCAGGGGAACTTAATCGAGCATAGTTTTGCTGATTAAAGTACCAAGTTTGGTGGAGAACAAGGTTGAGTTCTCTAGTTTAGGTTGGAGACAAAGCAAGTGTGCTTTGGTTTCTGTTGAATCGCTTTAGATAGGAGATTGTAAGGAACCTCAATCATATCTTAGTGGATTCAGTCCTAGAAAGGACAAAGTGGATTAGTTGAGAGATTACGCCACTCTCAGATACCACTATAAAAGCGTTTGTGTGATTTACTTACTGCATTTAGCTTTCAGCAAATTATATCTGTTTGTACACAGTCACTCACTTCACTTGCTGAAAACTCTTTACTTGCTGAAAGAGCACTTATTGTTTCAAAGACTTCCGCTCTCTGATTTCAAGTATCAGTAAACCAAGCTACTGTAAAGTAACTTACGCTTGCTGAGAAAGTTAAGTATCAGCAACCTCATTACTGAAAAGTAATAAGTACTTGCTGAGAAAGTTTTAAACGACGAAAGTTTGAAAAGACTATTCACCCCCCCCCCCTCTAGTCTTTTCTTGTTGTTTAAAGGGACCAACAAGTGGTATCAGAGCAGGAGGTTCTTTAGCCTTCTGCACTGAACCTAGATCCCCTTAAGTGCTTTCCATAAATCACTCTCACTTGATCAGTTTGGTAGTGCTTTGCTGACATGATGTCTTTAGGAGATGCTCCCTTGCTGAAGTTGGAAAATTACGAGAAATGGCGAAACAACATGATGCTACATCTTGAGGCCATTAGTGATGAGATGGTAACCGTCATTAATTATGGACCTATCAAGATCACTAAGATTGAAAGGAGTTTCCCTCACAAGACCACTGAAGCTGGGAAGGAAACCATCCTTGGCGAACCATCGATACTGTTGTGCCAAACCAAGAGAGGAATGGACTTCTGACGAAGCTAAGAGATTCCGTCTTGATGGCCAAGCAAGAAACATCATCATCAGATCAACTCCGGATACCATACAGTGCAAACTGTGGGGTGCTAAGACTGCTAAGGAAGCTTGGAAAATGGTTCAAGATCTTTGTGCTGGATCTGACAAGACCAAGGAAAACAAACTTGAAGTACTTAAATTAAAGTTTCAAAACTTTAAGCAAGGTGCTAACGAGTCACTGGAAGACTTGGACTTCAGATTCACAACTCTTGTTAGTGAAATGGCAGCGCTGGGTGTTGGAAATCTTTATTCAGATTCTGAGAAAGTGAAAACTATCATCAGAAGTTTGAATCAAGAATGGATCCATACTCAGAATTTCTATTATAATCAAGGAATGCCTGACATTACACCAACAAAGTTGTTCTCTCATCTTGCTACTGTCAATTATGAGACAAAGCAAAGAGAAAATGTGTTTGCTGAAAAATCGCAAAACATTGCTCTTGCTGCAAAGCCGTCGTCTTCTGAAAAGAAGAATGATAAAGAGCCTGCTGATGAAAATGCTTTAGTTGTTAAAAACATGAAGAAGTTCATCAGTAAGGAACTTGAAAGGCGAAAAGCAAAAGAGAAGCTGAAAAAGCATCTTGGTAACAACTACCATAAGTACAAGAACGATACTAGCTCGCTAAACAAGCAAGCTCAGCAAGCTACATCTTCAGAAGAACCAGCAGTTGGAAATGATCTATGTTTTTACTGCAAAAAGCCTGGACACTTCAAAGCTAATTGCCCTTTGCTGAAAGGCAAATCTGCTGAAAAGAAGAAGAAGTTCAAAAGAGCTTTCATTGCTGAAGAAAAGAAGAAGCTTCAAGCAAAAATCGATGCATTGTGTATTGATACAAGCTCAGAAGACAGTGAGGATGAAAGTTCAGACACCGACGATGAAGAAGCCACTCTAGACGTGGAGATTGGCAAAGAAGTGTGTGGAATAGCTATGGAAGCTTATCCAGATGTGTCGAACTACGAATTCTGCCTCATGGCCGGTCAGGTAAATAACTCTACCTCTGACTCAGAATCAGAAAGTGAAGACGAGATTGACCTTGACAAGATTCAAGGAGAAATCGAAAGATTTGAGAAAACTCTCAGCAAACAGCAAGAGAAACTTCAACTTGTTGAAACTCTGACCAAGCAAACTACTGAAAAGTATGTTTTGCTGAAGGAAGAGACAGAAGAAATGATGCTGAAATAAGGCGTCTTAAGAAGTTGATTGCTAAGGCTGCAGAGAAAATTCTCAAATGGCATTAGAATTGGAAGAGTATCAGTCCTCAATTCTAAAGTTACTTGCTGAAATCCAAGAAATGAAAAAGATGAAAATCAATTTCAAATCCTATGTGGAAACAAGTAATACGCTGACTGAACTAAACTCTTACTTGAGAGATCCATCTCAGAAAGAAGGTTTAGGAGCAACGTGTGAAGGTGATAACGTAGAAATCTTGAGAAAAGATAAATCACCTATCTCCTTTGTACGTGCTACTGATAGTAGTCCACCAGTGATCTATCAGTTTGGTCAAACTAAGGTTGCTGAAACATGCAATCAAGTACCTATGACCATAAAGCCCGCTGTTGCTACTCAAAGTAACAAGACTTTAAAAGGAAAACAGGTTGCTGAGAAGCAAACTGGAAAGAAAAAGAATGCCGTGAAGCATTCCGCCAAACAAGTTGCTGAAAAGCAAGTTGTTAAGACTAAAGGCAAGATTACCAAAAGTAATCAGAAGTCCTTTGCTGACAAACCTGAATCAAGTAAGGTTGTTGAAGCTAAAGCTCAGCATTCTCCAAAGAGTGGACTCGGTTTCAAAACCAAGCAAAGTCAACTCTTTCATGAGTATAAGCAAAGTAAGCAAGATACTTCAAAGAGATGAAGAAAACCAAGCCTAAGAGTTCTGAAAAGACTCCCAATGCTAGGACTAGAAGGAACCTTGCTAGAAAAGAACTTACTGAAAAGTATGTTCAGCAAAAGGTCAACAGAGCAAGACACCACATCAGAAAGTGGATTTGACCAGCACGAGTCAAAAGTCTTTCAGCTCAAAACCTCCTAGTTCCTCAGCAAGTAGAAAACAAGTCAAAGCTGAAAAACTTCAGACTTGGGTTTCCACTGGACGCATTCTTGAACATGTTAATGGACATCCATCATTGGATAATTAACTTGTTTGCTCTTGATTGTGCAGACTGCAGCCACGGAGACAAACGATCCAATCTGGCACTTTGATAGTGGTTGTGGAAAGCACATGACGGGCAACAAGAATAACCTTATAAACTATAGACGGTGGTCTAAAGGTCCAACAATAAGGTTTGCTGGTGGAGGCTCCGGATCTACAAAAGACTATGGTGATGTGAAGTTGGGATGCATAACCATTTCTGGAGTTCTTTATGTCAAAAATCTTAAGTTTAACCTTTTCAGCATGAGTCAATTTGCTGACAAAGGATACTTCATCGAAATTAAAAGTGATGAATGTAAACTTGTAGATTTTGAGACTAAAAAGGTTATAATGATTGCAAGAAGATCAGGAGGCTTGTACACCGTTGATTGGTCTTCAGCAAACGTTGAAAAATGCCTTGTCTCAGATCATGATTGCCTTGCTGAAAAAGCATGGTTATGGCATAAACGAACAAGTCATCTAAACTTCAAGACGCTGAATAAGCTGTCTAAAAAGGCACTTGTAGTTGGATTACCTAGGGTTACTTTTAAGAAGGATGGTGTTTGCAATGCATGTCAGCAAGGAAAGCAAACCAAATCTTCTTTCAAGAACAAGGCAGTAACGTCAACTACAAAACCTTTACAACTCTTACACATGGACTTGTTTGAATCCTCTTCAACAAGCTATGCTGGTAAGAAGTATGGTCTAGTCGTGGTAGATGACTATTCAAGATTCACTTGGGTAGTGTTCATCAAGCACAAATCTGAAACCAAGACTGAAATACCTAACTTGCTGAATAAGCTTGAAGTCATGAAAAATGACAAGGTAAAAGTCATAAGGACAGACCATAGTACTGAGTTTGTAAACCAGTACATAACTGAATATTGTACCTCCAAAGGTATTCAACATCAGTTATCCTCAGTAAGGACACCACAGCAAAACGGTGTTGCTGAATGGAAGAATCGTACCCTGAAAGAAGCCGCAAGAACAATGCTTGCTGACACTGAAATAAGTGAGGCTTACTGGGTTGAAGCGATTAATACCGCCTGCTATACTCAGAATAGATGTTTGATTACTAAGGAATACAACAAAACTCCTTATGAATTGTTTGTTGGTAGACCTCCTAACATCACTCATCTAAGAGTATTTGGTTGCAAGTGTTTCGTTCTTAACAATGGTAGAGAATACCTAAGAACATTTCAACCAAAGGCAGACGAAGCGATATTTCTTGGCTACTCCTTGCATAGCAAAGCTTATAGAGTTTACAACAAAAAGGCACAAAAGATTGAAGAATCTGTGCATGTTGTATTCTACGAAAAGTCACAAGGTGTGCCTGCTGAAGAAGAAATATCAGAATGTATGAAAAAGCTAATCATACATGAGCAAAGAACTGAATCTGATGCTAGGCAAATTAAGTCAATTGAACTAAATGATGATTCTGACAATGACTCTCCTCCCCCGAGTCATGACAAGATAAATATAGTTCACGACAAAGAATTTCCAGCAAAAGATGCGGTTGCTCCGGAAGTTGCTGAAATTACGCAATCTCCAGTGCCTGCTGATGAATTACCTCAATCCAGCAATGCTCAACAAGCAGTTGCTGACGAACAAATCTCAGCAGAGACACAAATTCCCAGTAGTACTGAACAAGTACATACTGAAGAGTCACATGCTGATGAGCAAACATATCCTGATCCAACAAACAGGAAACCTATTAATAAATGGATTAGAGATCATCCCTCTACGGATATGATTGGCGATATTAATAAACGCCAAGTGACTAGATCCAAAGCTACTCAAGGACTTGCTGAAGAAGCAACTGTCGTAGAAGTAGAATCTTTATTCTCTTGCTTTATTTCAGAAATTGAACCTAAAACCATAGAAGAAGCTTTGAAGCATTCTGAATGGATAAAGGCAATGCAAGAAGAATTGAATCAATTTGAAAGAAACAAAGTCTGGAAACTTGTGCCACTTGCTGAAAATAAGAAAGCTATTGGTACAAAGTGGGTGTTCAGAAACAAGCTGAGCGAGTCTGGTGAAGTAACAAGAAACAAAGCACGCTTAGTTGCTCAAGGTTACTGTCAGACTGAAGGATTGGACTATGATGAGTCTTATGCTCCAGTTGCAAGATTGGATGCAATTAGGCTTTTCTTGGCCTTTGCTGCTCACAATGACTTCATTGTTTACCAAATGGATGTTAAGAGTGCATTCTTAAATGGTGAACTTGCTGAAGAAGTCTACCTAGAACAACCCCCTGGCTTTGAACTTCCCTCAGAAATCAAGATGGTATACAAGCTTCAGAAAGCTGTATATGGTCTAAAGCAAGCACCAAGAGCATGGTATGATACCTTGGCTAAATTCTTGCTGGAAAATGGTTTCAAGAAAGGTGAAGTTGACAAAACTGTTTTTACCATGAACCATGATGGTAAATTAATCTTAGTTCAAATTTATGTGGATGAGATAATTTTTGGATCTAAGGACAAGCAACTTTGTGATGATTTTGCCAAACTCATGACTAATAAGTTTGAAATGAGTATGATGGGAAAATTGAATTATTTCCTAGGGTTGCAAGTCAAGCAACTCAAAGATGGAATATTCATAAATCAAGCAAAGTATGCGAAAGAAATGCTCATAAAGTTTAGGATCAAAGAGGATGAGAAACCTGAAAAGATCCCTATGAGTGTTGGTACTAAATTGGGCTATACTAAAGAGGACAAAAGTGTTGAAGAACACAAGTATAGGAAGCTCATTGGTTCCTTGTTGTATCTAACATCAAGTAGACCTGACATTCAGTATGTTGTTTGTGTGTGTGCAAGATTCCAATCTGATCCAAGAGAATCACACTACAAAAAGGCAATTAAAATACTGAAATATGTTAAAGGTACAGTCAATGTTGGATTATGGTATCCTAAAGATTTTGGACTTGAATTGGTTGGCTATTTTGATGCTGATCATGGTGGATCAACTCTTGATAGAAAAAGTACCTCTGAAACTTGTCAGTTTTTGGGTATTAGATTAATATCATGGTTCAGCAAGAAGCAAACGTGTGTCGCCAATTCATCTACTGAATCTGAATACATTGCAGCTGGTTGTT
This sequence comes from Plantago ovata, assembly GCA_028274465.1. NCBI lineage: Eukaryota > Viridiplantae > Streptophyta > Magnoliopsida > Lamiales > Plantaginaceae > Plantago > Plantago ovata. Next base: position 100,492,232 of record CM051457.1, on the reverse strand, counting down.
GCACAGCTCAAATCCTATGGATTCAGCAACAATTAAGAGATTATGGTATTTCTGCAAAGAAAACACCAATCTTTTGTGATAATACAAGTGCTATTGCAATTACGCAAAATCCTAAGTTTCACTCTAGGACCAAGCACATTGATATTAGACATCATTTCATTAGAGATCATGTGGAAAAAGGTGATATTGAGGTTGTGAAAGTAGGTACTGAAGATCAGCTTGCTGACATCTTTACCAAGCCCCTACCGGATAATAGGTTCGCAATGCTAAGGTATAACCTTGGATTGATTGAACTACCTCAATAAAGGATACACTTGGCAGAATGCTGAAACAGGTATTCAGCAAGCCAAAGTATTCCTGTCCAAAAGACCAAGTCACTGATTTCTTCTAAGAAATGATAAGTCACAACATGATTGCTGAAACAGGCATTCAGCAAGTAATTCCTTCAAAACAGGTATTTGTTAGGAAACTTGACCATTTGCTGAGACAGGCACTCAGTAAGTGAAAGAACTTAAGGATTGCTGAGACGGGTACTCAGACAATCAAAGATACTGAAACAGGTATTCAAGTATCAAAAGAATTTTCTGAGACGGGAACTCAGAAAAAGAGCAAAAGCTCATCTCTCAGATTTTACCAAAGGATGTCTCAAGTGCAAAAGAATTTACTGATACTGGAAATCAGAAATGTTTTTTAAACTTAGAAAATATGAGATATCTAAGTAAGGGGGAATTTTCAGCAAGTATCTAGATTGTTAATTCAAACTCGCTGAAAAGATTCTTGTCTATTTCAGCAAGCAATCTATCCCTTATTACTCGGTAAAATCAATTTGTGACGTTAAGCTGGCACAGATAAACTCGCAATAATCATGACATGAAATTCAATCGTGGCCATTGATTAAAAGGAGTTATTAATCTAACGGCTAACAAAACAAAGAGAGAGAGTGCTCTGACGGTTCTAGTTAGTGGGCCATTACGCATTCAATGCAAAGGCTCCACTATCTCCAGTGTTTCTCTGTTTTACCCTTGCTGGGAGCTCAAATCGATTGAGTTTCTCACACACTAGAGACACTATATAAAGAAGGAGTTAGAGAAATGATAAAATTCTTTAACTCACATTTCCTTTCTCTGCAAATTCTAGCCTGAATCTACTGTACCTCCGGTCAAAAGCAAACTATCTCTTTTCGTACAATCTTTCTTGCTCTATATAAGAAATGGCTCCCAAGAGACAGTCATCTAAGTCCTCAAAATCGTCAAAGGTTGACAGTGCTGAAACACGCATTACTCCGGTGACTGCTCCGGGGACTACTCTGACCCCAGACACAACGAAAGTTGTGTTGAAAAACGACCGAATCACTGTAAAACCTATGCCTCCGTCATATCTTGACACTGCAAAGTGTGAGATGTTGATGCAATGGGGAGGGTTTGCAAAAGAAAAGTACATTAGGTACTTTTATGAACAAGAACTTGATGACCAAAATGAAGAGGCGCTTGAGTTCATCAAGCAGCAAGGCCTCATGAACTTTATATCTGCTCGCACTAAGCAAGTGAGCATGATTGATACTATGGAATTCTACAACAATGCAGAAATCGAGTCCCTTACAGACAGTAATGGAGTCACTGAAAAAGTGATCCTTACTTATGTTCAGAACACGCAAATCGTCCTGAAATGGACTGATTTAGCGGAGATTTTTCAGATTCCAACCACTGGAACTGAAGATGACGTCACTGCTTCTGACGAAGAAATTGAAGCTTTCTACAGCAACGTCAGAAATGCAAAGATGAAGAAAGGCGAGATAGCTCCCGTGACTTGGACAAAGCACGTTAAGAGAAAGCATCTCTGCCATTCACTTGGTCTAGTAGCTCTGCTACTAATAAAGTTCTTGACTCCCAAGTTGGAGGAATTGACCAAGTAGGCCTGAGAAGATGGCCATTGCTGATGCATATCTATGAAAATAAATCGGAACTTAACTGGGCTAAGTACATTTTCAACAGGCTTGTTGATTGTGTTACTAAGTTTAAGGTAAAGGTAGAAGACAACAAGGTCTCACCTTCCTTTCCAGTTATGTATGGAATCAAGATATGCTATATCCTTGAACATTTCAGGATTCAGCTAAGAAACCCATTGCCAATCAAGAAATCTGTGTGCAATGTGGGAAGATCTTTCTACAAGCAGAATGTACCTAAGATTGCTGGAAAGAAAACCAAGAAGACAACAACTGCAAATGTTGTCAGCACAAGCCAGCAAGAAAGGTATACAACAACTGCAGATGTTACCACTCAGCAACTTAGAGATGAAACTGTTGTTGGTGGTGGTAACACAAATGAAACTGCTGTAGAAAATCAACAAGGTACGTGTACAACACCTGTTGCTGAAAAGGCAACAATAGATGACTCTGGGAAACTGGAGAAATCGAAAAAGAAAAAGAGGAAAGCTGATGATGACACTCAGACTGCAGCATCATCAGTAAATCCCGTACCTAAGAGGAAACGAACAAGTAACAAAAGAAAGAAGACACTGGCTTCTTAGTCAGTCCCTAATGTCCAAGACTCTTCAGTCAATTCCCAGACAAATGCTGAAATGCATTTGCCAGTAGATGTTGCTGAAGTAATTACTGAAACATATATCAACAATGTTGAAGTGTTTGCGGAAGCCTTCAAAAATCAACTTAACGTTGATAACTCTACTGAGAATAGACCACAAGGCAGTGGAAATGAAATTCCTGCCCAAGTCCCAGGTATCTACATTGTAGATATTCCAAATGATCCAACTATGGAACCAGCAAGCGACATTGCTGATGATCTGCAAAGAGCGGCACTAGCTGATGCTGCTGAAAAGATGGTTGCTGAACAAGCAACTCATCAAGTTGCTGAAACCCAGCTTGTTGATGGACCAGTTGCTGAAATAGCAATGGTTCCAGTTCCTGAAGTTGCTGAAACTCAAGAAGCACTATTCAAAGACGCATCTCTTGATGCTGAGAATACTGACCCAAGTTCACCCAAGACTTGAATTGACAAAGTCCAGCTTGTACTGGAAGATTTATGCAAGCAAATGGAGTTGGAGATTGAAGAATCATCCAACAAGTCACTTCATGACAAGCAGTGAGCTTAAAGGTCAAGATGCTTCTGCTCAACTTGTCAATTCAGAGACAAGGGAGATTGCTGAAACCGCACAGCTCTCTCAGTTAGAGCAAAATCAGAAGTCTGCTGAAGAAACAGTCCCAGAAGCAGAAGAAACTGTTAATGCTGAGAGGACTGAGTCACAACCTGTCCTTCCTCAGCAGGTAGTTAATTCAACCATCAGTAAAACTTCAAATTCTGAAAATTGTTCTTTTGCTAAAATTATTCTTTCTCTACAGACTTCTCAAGATGCAAGTCAGATGGTTGCTGAAGCCTCTGCACCAGAACCAACACTCCCTGCTCAGCAGGTAGTTAATAATTTTGGTATAAAAACTAAGTTTGACACCTTAGTACTTGTGTCTAATTTTAATTTATTTCAGGATGAACAAATGGAGGATGCTACTCAAGCTCCTCATGGAATGGAAATTGTACTACATGAGCTTGCTGACTCTCAGCAGGCTCAAAAGGAGACCACTGAAGTGGTACTCATCACTGAAGATCAGCAAGTAAGTTCTGTAGAACTTTACTTGAATTTCAAGAGGACAACTTTGTCAAGAGTTGCTAAGTCTGTCAGCAACTGGCAAAGATACATGAGAATGGACTTCTCAGATCTTCACCTTCATCTCTCAAATGAGAAAAAGAGAACTTCACTGTTAAAGCTCGAAACATTTGTCCACTCCATCCTTCCTGAAGAAATGACATATTCTCAGCTAATGAGCTCAAATCTGATTGCTCAAATCAGAGAGAATATGAAGGCCAAATTTAAGAGTGCCTCTCCAGCTGAACAAGCTGTGATGCTCAAAGGTCTTTTGTTCCTGTGGTGGCTGATCCCCACAAATTAACTGAGGAAGAGGAAGTGACAAGTATTGCTTTGTACAAGCATGTTGAGCTAGTCATTCTGACAGATGATGAAGAAGAAGAAGAAGATGAGAACATTCCCACTGATCCCACTGATGATGAAGGAAAAGATTCTAAGGACAAGAAAGATGACGATGATGACAATCAAGGTCCAAGTCCTGGTGCTGGTGGATTGAAGTTAACAGTTGCTGAAAATACTCAATATGACAATCAGCAAGCTGAACAACACCAATCTCAGCAAGAATCTCAACCTCCTCCTGCTGCTGCTGAAAATCAAGCACCTGTACAAGGTGCTGATACTGAAGAAGAATACGCCAGAAAAAGGGCTGCCTTGAAAAATGGCAAGAGTCCAGTTTCTGATGCCAAGGTTACTGAAGAAAACCTTGAAGATGAGGATGAAGAAGATGAAGATTACCAACGAGCTCTACAAAACAGTCTCGTGATCCATGCAAGGCATACGCAGGATCTGGAAATTGGTGAATCTTCAAGACCAAAATCCAAGGAAGTTCCATCCCTTCCACTTACTACTGGCGAAACTCCAGTTATTGAGTCTCAAACGTTGCCTTCAGCAACTACTCAATTAAAACTAACTACTGGCGAAACTCCAGTAATTGAGCCACAAACTCAATTGAAACAACTATCTACTGGTGAAACTCCAGTCGTTGAGTCTGAAGTGTTGCCATCAGCAACCACTCAACAAAAAGGAAGTGAAGCTACTGACAAAGGCTCAAAAGTCGCTCAACTTGATGAATCTGAGGATGATGACGACTTGTCAGAAAATGATGATGAACAATCCAAGCGAGACCCAAAAGTCGTTCAGATTCCTCCTCCTGATTACATCAATGATTTAGACGATGGTCTAAGAGCCGAATTGCTGACGTGTGATGATCAGTTTGCTTCTGAAATTAAGGTTCATTCCTTAACACCTCATTTAGTGCCGTTCCCAAGAGTTGAGGAGTTTACTCCCATAATTCTAGCACTAAAGCAAGTCCATGATGCCTGCAAAGCTGAAGATGAGGCATTGCTTGCTGAGAGCCCACTTGACATTGGAAAAATATTGGCTACAGTGCTGAGACGCACTACAACTTTGACAATAGCTCAAAGAGACATAAGTCTTTATCACAAGAGCTATGAAGAAGATGTAAGTCAGGCGCTCAAGCTTGCAAAGAATGCTCTTGTCAAAGCTCAGAATATTATGGATGAGAAGGCCGCAACAGAGAAAAGACATGAAGAGAACATGATGAATATTCAAAAAGAGTTGGCAACAATGATCTCTGACCAACAAGCAATCATCATGAAGTATAACAGTCTCAACACTCTTGCTGAAAATCGCAATGAGTTTTATTCTCTGCACATCACTCCGATGTTGCAATCCATGTCTAAGGGGGAAAAGAAGAACACTAGAAAAAGCAATCAAACCCCTCCTACTCCTGCTGTTGATGCGCCACTTCCATTAGAACCTCTTGCTGAAAGAGAGCAAAGTGCTAAAAGACAAGCAGAATCTGAGTTAAATTCAGCAAGTACCAAAAAGAGAAAAACCGCTGCTGAAACTCAAGATTTCTGTCACACTGAAAGTCATCACAATCTGAATGAATATGATGAAGAAGATGATGACAATCAAACAATAGCTCAAGCCATAAGAGCTAGACCCTTAACAGCCATAACTCCGTCTGGCCACTCAAGGCATTTTTCGTCTGACTCTTCAGCAAGAGATCAAGACAATGCTAAATCAAGAAGAAGAAGGCAAAGACAGGAAGAGAAAAGGCTGGCCAGCATTGCTATTGGCTCCGGCATTGAATATACTAAGACCAGCAATGAGGAAACCACTCAGAATGTAATCAGAAACATTCATGGTTGCTGGATTTTAAAGCTGGAAGACTTGCTGGTAAATGAGTTCTTTCCTACAGCCATTTTGAATCAAATGTTCAAATGGATTGAACTCAAGGTCCAAAGAAACCAAAGGGAAGAATCCCTCCCAAGAAATGTTGCTGGGAGATGGTTGAATCTAGAGGTCCATGTAAGAAGAGTTGCCATTGGTAAGACATACAAGCAAGAACCAAATCTGATCAAACCACCTGGCATTGCTTACTATGCTGACCCGGTAACAAAGAAACCTAAGAAGAAACTTGGATTGATTCCTTATGAGTACTTTTATCTCACTGCTAAGGATCAAGAAGAAGATCTTCTCTGGTTAAGAAAGATTCATCCGAGAAGCATTTCAGATACACAACTTCTCCATGCCAGCAATTGGGGCATGCATTTGTGGGTAGCTAACTACATGGAAATGAATGCTGAAAAGCATCATCATACTGCCTGCAAAAATGCAAGAATTCTTCAACTACAAGTCCGTAGGCTTCTGGAAAACTACGAGAAGGATTGTGTTGAATTCACTGCACTTGCTGAGAAGAGTGTAAGAGAGATTTTGAGAAAATCCTCTGAAAGAGCTTAAGTCCCTGCAATAGTTTTTGTTAAAGTTTTTGTTTGCTGATTTCTTGTTATCTATGCTTTCTTGTAAACTTCTGATTGATAACTTTCAGAAATGAATTCTTTTTTACTCTTATTGGTTTTTGATTATGCAACTTACTTATGCTTACTGTTTATTTATTCAAGTATGCTTGCATTAATCATCTGATTTACTCAACATCAGAAACCTCTAAAAGGGTAACAATTAATTTAGCCATGGATTGCTAACATCAAAAAGGGGGAAATTTGTTAGGAAACTTGTAATTTTGATGAGCAATTAACCATGCTAAATTAAGAACAGTCCAGTAACTAGTACTCTTAAGGTCCATAGGAATTTAGAATTTTAAGGACATTGTAAAAGAGGAACGTTTGCTGATGACTTAGTTAGGTATTAGATAAGTTATTTCTTTTGTGTATGACGTATTTTATTTTCTGAGAAGAAAATATCTTATTGACACATTTGCGTATGATGTATTTTATTTTCTGAAAAGAAAATATCTTATTGATGCTTAGCTTTAATGAATCTTATTTTCTGAAAAGAAAATGACCTATTGAAGCATTTGCTGAAGATATATTTTGTTTATTACAAACAAATTATTGAAGCAAATAAGAAACCGGTCAGAATCTTGAAGACTTTTGAAGATCTGAAGATTTGAAGACGTGAAGACTTGAAGCCTTGAAGATTGCTGAAGACTAGTACGGCACGTGTTTTCTCAGAAAGTGGAATGTTCAGCAACAGCATTGCATAAGTGAAAATCTGAAAGACAGAGTAGGTTGTGCTTGCTGAAACTGAGACTGAACACTTGCTGATGAACATATGTGACCTCTTGCTGAATGTACGAGATTTTTCGCTTCAATGTTACTGTTTGAATTCTATTCAAATGTGCATTTAATGCAAAGCTTACACGCAAAGGACATGAAGACTATAAGACAAACAAAGTCGCTGCTGAAAGTACAAAAGCAAGATAGTGACATGTTAAGGAACAAAAGCCTTAGGATTTGAAATTCAAACGGCTCCTTACTTGCACTATAAATAGAGGTCATCCGGCAAAGAGTTGAAGTGTGTCAACAACGTGATCAAACTCTCGCTTGTGCTTAAAAACTCACAAACCTTCAATCACTCTTACTGCCATTGATCCGTTCCAAGACTTAAAGCTTGAAAAAGCTACTTGTGAAGAAGTAGAACAAACTCGGCTAAGAAATTAGTTTAGTTCTTTCTTTCGAACAAGAACAAGTCTTGACACCAGAAACAATCAAACTTGTTTACTGCAAAGTATTCCAAGTTGTGTTTCTTAGATTACTTGTTGTAACTGAATAAGTTATAATTAAGTCATCTCACCCCAAAACTCTCTAACTGAAAATACACCCTTTCAGGCGTGATATTCAGGGGGAACTTAATCGAGCATAGTTTTGCTGATTAAAAGTACCAAGTTTGGTGGAGAACAAGGTTGAGTTTTCTAGTTTAGGTTGGAGACAAAGCAAGTGTGCTTTGGTTTCTGTTGAATCGCTTTAGATAGGAGATTGTAAGGAACCTCAATCATATCTTAGTGGATTCAGTCCTAGAAAGGACAAAGTGGATTAGTTGAGAGATTACGCCACTCTCAGATACCACTATAAAAGTGTTTGTGTGATTTACTTACTGCATTTAGCTTTCAGCAAATTATATATGTTTGTACACAGTCACTCACTTCACTTGCTGAAAACTCTTTACTTGCTGAAAGAGCACTTATTGTTTCAAAGACTTCCGCTCTCTAATTTCAAGTATCAGCAAACCAAGCTACTGTAAAGTAACTTACGCTTGCTGAGAAAGTTAAGTATCAGCAACCTCATTACTGAAAAGTAATAAGTACTTGCTGAGAAAGTTTTTAAACGACGAAAGTTTGAAAATACTATTCACCCCCCCCCCCTCTAGTCTTTTCTTGTTGTTTAAAGGGACCAACACTAACCATGTCCGACGGGTATATTCGATAATAGTTTAGATCATTATAACTGTGTGTGACGGGTCTATTTCGTAATAATTAAAAACGCTAACTTTTTTCCGATGGGCCTGTTCCACAAATACTATAGAAGACTACATATTTCCAACGGGTCTATTTCAAATAGTTCAGCACAATTAGTGTTACATGAGTTTATTTTGCAATAAATCCGAACTTAGTTCGACGTATCTTTTTTCAATAATTTAGAATATGTAATGAACAAAGTTTTTATTTATATAATAATAAAATTTTATGGGACTATTCCCTAAATTTTCTATCAATAATAAAAAAAAGTCATTGTTTCTTATTAATTGACTTTTATTAATTATTTGTGAACTTACTATTTTCCGTCGAATTTCGACGGGTTATTTGCTAGTTATATACATAAGATAATGATATCCACTCGAACTTACCTCGAAACAGTTAGGAAATAATTAACAACAAAAATTCACCGAGTAGTTGCACAATGCAGTTCCCGTAAACCAAACAAAACAACTAGGAATGTGTTGAAATAAAATACCAGAGATGAAGAATAGAAGAGAGAATTGGGAGAGAATAATATTTCCATTATCAAAAGGCCCAAACATACAATGTTCTATGAGGTCTATTTATAACCTTCAAACTAAGCATGAAGGGAAAAGTAACTCATTACATTACATTGAAGGATCAATAAAGATTGTGATGAATAATACTAAATAGGTCATTCATGGTATTCACTATACAATAATATTTTGTAACTCTCCATAGAAAAATATTTTGTAACCCTCCGTAGCATAATATTTTGTAACACTGCCCTTGAATGACATGAACGTAAAATTGATGATACGGTTTGAAAATATTGTCTCGTTAAAACCTTTCTAAGAAAACCTGAGAGGGATAAAAACTTAGCGAAGGGAAAAAGAGTGCAGTTCGTATCCAACTCTCCTGATTGAAATATCATTTTATGTTTGTGAAATGTCATCTTTCAATCTTCTGAACGAACTTCGAAAATGATGATGCCGGAGGTTGTCTATTGAACTTGGACGAAATTTTATTCTTGTGCATGCACCATGGATGGTGAATAACTAGGGTTGTGTATGATTTGTCATCATACGTCTTCATGTGCAAAAACTTCTCAAACACTTGAAGCAATATATTCTTAACATAATCCTTTAAATGTACTTGAAATAAAATATGTCATTTTAATAACTCAAAAATTTTGTCATAAGGAATAAGTTTAATAATTTTCTAACTTTAAATAATATTTGTAAAGATAACCAGTAAGGCCTATAACTTTTGACAAATGTATCTTTATCACGAGAATATGGAGATAGCCAAATATGTGTATAATTAATGCTACTTCATTCAAAAACCTTGATAGGAAAAATCCAAAAAGGATAAAAACCTAATCGGAGGTAAAGAGCGTGTAGCAACTACTCATATGATACACAGAAGCTATCGCTTTTGTTCAACTATTATCTCCAATAACTTGACAAGAAAAATTCATTTACCTTCTTCGGGAAATCTAGAAATACATTTGATTTTCCCATAAAAGTAACCATACTTTGGCCTATCATGACATTTGTGAAAACTCAACATTATGAACAAAATTATTAAGGAACATTATCCCCAAGACACCAGAAGCTAAGACTATGAACCAACTCCGCCCCATCTCTTGTTGTACCACGGTGTACAAAATTATATCTAAGATAAGCACCAACCGGTTGGGGAAAGTTATTAATGTGATACTGAATGATAGCCAATCGGTTTTCATCCCCGGAAAAAATGTACAAGATAATATCTTGATGAAACAAGAGTTAGTCAAGGGCTACAATAGACAAGGTATCTCGCCACGGTGTATGATTCAAATGGATATGCAAAAAGCATACGACACCGTGGAATGGAATGCGTTAGAAGGGATTATGAAAGAAATGGGCTTCCCAGTAACATTTGTACAATGGGTCATGCTTTGTGTTACTTCTGTTTCTTACCGCCATGCCATCAATGGTGTACCTTCGAGAATTCTGAAATCACGTCGTGGCCTCCGACAAGGCGACCCCATGTTACCACTACTCTTTGTTTTAATCATGGAGTATCTTCACCGGTGTTTACAACAACTCCAACACATCCCAAATTTTAACTTTCACCCTAAATGTGAGCGGTTGAAAATTACTAACCTTTGCTTTGCAGATGACTTGATGATGCTTGCAAGGGGGGATGTAGTCTCTGTTCAACTACTTATGCAGCAATTCCAGAAGTTCTCACGGGCTACTGGACTAACTGCGAATTTGGGTAAATGCAAAGTTTTCTTTGGAGGAGTTCGAGAGAATGAGATTGCGCTGATTTTATCCCGTACTGGTTTCTCCAGAGGTTCCTTACCGGTGAAATATCTAGGTGTACCATAGTCTGCATCAAAACTCACAGTTAACATGTGCCAGCCCCTTATTGACAACATTATGATACGAGTGAGACACTGGACATCTAAACTATTGATCTATGCAGGCCGCCAATAATTGATTGAGAGTGTCCTTTTTCCTGTAACTAATTATTGGTTACAAGTCTTCTCGCTCCCTAACAAGTACTACATCACATTGAGAGCATCTGTTGAACGTACTTGTGGAGTGGAAGCGATAAATCAGTCCAGGAAATCTCTTGTGGCGTGGGACCAAGTTTGCTGCCCGCGTAGCTGTGGTGGTCTTAATATTCGCTCCTTGAACGAATGAAATCAGGCTTTAATGGCCAAACACCTATGGAATACCCACAATAAATACGACAAACTGTGGATAAGATGGATACACAACTACTACCTCAAGGACACGCCAATACATTTGTATGTACCCCCGACTACCTACTCTTGGATTATGAAATATATTTTCAAGTGTCGTAGCCAAGTATACGGACTGCAGGAATGGACTGAATGCGTGTCCCGTAATAGATTTGATGTGCAACTGATTTACAAGGGATTGCGTGGCCCCAGGGACAAAGTAAACTGGAGGGATATAGCTTTGAAAAACATGGCTCGACCAAGAGCTACTTTCGTGTTGTGGCTTTGCTTGCATAAGAGACTTGCAACTAAGGATAGGTTGCAGTTCTTTGGCATTGAAACGGATGGTAAATGCAGTTTTTGCGGCTGGGCGAGACCATAGAACATCTATTCTTCCGGTGTACAGGAACTGCAACAATTCTGCAAACTGTTCTGCGGTGGTGCCGCACTGATATGTTGTGGGCGGACTGGGAAAGTGACATTAGTGAGCTAAACAGGCGAGTGAAAGGGAAAGGATGGAAGTCGAAGATTCTAAAAGGCCTCATTGTTGAATGTATCTACGAGATTTGGAGTGCACGTAACACTTTTATCTTCCAACAAAAACCAATTGATGTGGAACAGATTAGTGCGCATGCGATCCAGACTATCATCAAACGCAGTAATCTATATCCCAAACTGAAAGATCCGATTTATGATTTGATTTTTTGGTTAGCTAGAATTTTCCTAGTTTTACTAGTTTTTCTGTTTTGGTAATCTGGATGGCCTGGACCATTTGAGTCGGCCTTATTGTACGTACATTATTTTTGGAGTCTTATTGAGAAGATCTAGTACAGTTTCCAAAACATTATGAACATTTTATTCATACTTGTAATGCTCAAAGTTTAGGTTGGGGTAACATTTATTTATATTCAATGTTACTCTTCATCAGGAGCCTCGAAATCTTATCCCATGCTTCATTCGTTTCACTATAGTGAATACACATTTCTATCAAACAATATGTGAAGCCATGTATGGATAAGTAAGTATAGAGGTCCAATTATACCAAAGATTAGTTCTTCAGGAACTTCCGCATTCACTAATTCATGTTTGTCAACATGATATATGTAGTACTTCTGGAACTTACAACTAATAGAGTATAATCATCTCATCTAATAAAATTTTCAAATCATAGAAATTTAACTGTCAATTCAATGACAATTCGTACACCACGTACAACCTTCATGGTTATATGGTTTAGTGGTAACTTTGAGTTTAAATCATACGGCTAATATGCATGTATGAAATATATATGATACCTAAGAAATAAAAGATGTAAATAATAAGACTATAAAGGTGAATGTATATGATGCATTTCTTAGTATCTAGTGCACATAAATGTTGACTCGATAATGCAACGCTATCGTGTGGGGTTCGAATTCATCAATTTTGTGGACATCGTGCCCATGAGCTAATTTTTCTAGCTATTATCTTTGTGTCAACATTAAATAGACTCACATGTAAGATCTCATTTACATGTACAATATTCTGGATGCATTGAATTTTACATATGCTTGTATCTGTTCCATTTATACCGGTAAATCAATAATGAAATCTATTTTATAATTTATTCGATTCAGTATTGATCATGGATATCTGAATATATTGTATATGGAGGTACGTTTATTTTTCATATAGGCCATTTATTATCAAATCAGATATCTATACCCTTTTATGGACATTAAACATACATAATATATGGCATTTCATGCCACTTTCATGAGTACCAACCGCATCATCTTGTCAAATAATTTACGAAGTGCACTTCAAGTGCATAGGTCATAATATAATGGACAAGATACGTCAATTCTCAATACATGCATTGTATATAATTGGTATATAACTCGGTATGCGTGCCTCAAAAGAGGGTCATGGCAGTCTATAGTCAAATCATAGAATTTCATGTTTGAAACTGAAATAGTAACATGAAAGCTGGAAAACATATCTCTTAAATTGATTCAAATTTGAAATTTCAAATTTGTGGGGATCAAAATACTCTATGTATTTGTTTTTATCAGCTTATCCATGTTCTCGCTCCCCTAAGCTGGGGAAAACTAACTCAAAGAATTAGTATTATTGGGGCATACAAGTCCAACTTAGATAATTATACACTCATACTCTCGTTTAATAAACTTCACGTATGATTTCTCTTCCGGAGGAAAAAATATATATCTATTGGAGTATTATATCCAGCATTTGGTTTTTATGTGTGCTGATATCGGCCCCCATGCCAATGGAAGATCAATTAAGTTATGAACCAATCAATCAAGCAATACATATAATACTCAAATAAATACACAAGTGAACTTCTAGCCACTTATAGGGTGAATAAAATACATAGAATACTTTTATGAGTATAATATGTTCTTTTGCTAGATCTCCATAAACATGTTTGGTCTCAATGTTGTGTCTTGCCATTAGCATAATTAATTACAACATGAGAAAACGGTCAGCACATAATCATATTTTGTATAAGAAAACTTCAGTTTTCTCAAAGCGAGTAACTCGTACCCGGATGGCCTCGTTTGTCACATCAATACTAATTTCTGACATGTCATTATGATCATTTTTCACATACCAAACTTTTGGTTGGTAAGAATGACTAATTTCTAGAGAGACACCAATATTTGGTTAGTGAAATTTTACAGTAACACGTACTTGGAATATATATTTTAAATTGTCCCGAATGATGTGACTTAAAGACATAAAATATTATCTTATTTATATTGGCAATATAATTTTCAACTCCTTCAGAGAGTAAGTCTCATTTGCACTCCTCTTGGCACAATTTTCTGTAAAATACATGCTCTTCTAGAGCTATAAATTACACTTTTTTTAGACATTTCAATGATTTTTGGCACTAACAAAAATTGTATTAATTTTTTGTTATATTGGTGAAGAAATAATACATCCTATAGTCATCTCTTTTCAACAAAAGCTACCACTTAAGTTATAAAATTATTTCGGTAGTGGTGACAAGCTCTTCTGAAGCTTTCACTTATTAACATGCATTGGATATATATTCATTATTCTTTCCAACTTCAGGTGGAGCAATTGATATGTGAGAAAAATGACTTGGAAACAAATGGCTAGTGCTTGTATGTGTATACAATAAATCGAATGTCACAATCACAAAAGTAAATGTCCTAGTGAAAGCAGTATGATATTGAACATTCACTTAAACAAAGATATGTAATGCTCTCCTCGAATGCTTATAACATCATCATAGATAGTATAAATACCATCATATCTCAACTAAATTTGAATAATCAACTTTGTGAATAATCAACTTTGTGATTGATTAAAACAATATAATTTGGAACTCAATATTTAAAATGTAGTTGCATCATCACTTACAAAATATATCAAATCATGTTGATGTTTATAATCATAAATTTTGTTACAATATGTGTAGTGTTCCGAATATCAACATTCACTTCAGGGAATGAGTTACATATATGGTTTCGATACACAGCTATAAAAAAGTTTTCACATTTAATTAAAGAAATGAGAAAATCATGAACTCTAGAGTTTAACAAACTAATCATCATTGTAACAAAGTAAATTATATACTAATATTTCAATATTACTCATCAACAAATAAAAATGTAACAAAGTAAAATCGTATACTAATTTTCAAAATTTTAAATAGGAAAGAAACCTCTTTATGAATACTTACTAAAAAAATTAAGAAATTAATATTGACACATTTATTTGAAATGAATATACGTAATCATGCCTTGACCACTTCTGGTGGTTTCATATTTCATGTATGTTTAATATTTGGATAAAAGATATCCATGTGTATAATAATTTGGCGTTCAATTCTTATCTACTATTCATAGAAGAATTTATATATTAGACTATAAAATTTGTATGATAATTACATTCACTTCTTATTTCAAATCTATAGCAACTTCCAAGTGCTATACTTTCTTTGATGTCTCATTTATTTACTTCAAAAAATGGACAATTTCATAAGAGAAGAATCAAAGTTAATATATGGCCGAGGAAAAATGCATAATGTCTAGCCCATATTCACTTCGAGGAATAGGCTAAATATTTTCATTATCATTTTGAAACAATAGTCAACAATTCTATTCTTGGGCATTAAATTTAAATGTAATTCTCTATTGAAAAGATTCAAGATGAAGTAAATAAATAAAATAACTTATCTTGATCGATGATGAACAATACTCTAAGAATACCAACGATATGAGCATCATGTGTGGTTCATAGGATTGGATCATTGGACATTGGAATGATCATCACATCGATTACCATTGGCCCGTTTGTGTGAAAATTTAAGAAATAGATGATAAATTAAGATCAACGGAGTAGACTCAGTAGTGGGAGAGTCGTGCCGATGATAACGTGTTGAAATAAAATACCAAAGATGAAGAATAGAAGAGAAATTTGGGGGAGAATAATATATCCATTATCAAAGGCCCACACATACAATGTTCGATGATGCCTATTTATAACCTTTAAACTAAGCATGAAGGGAAAAGTAACTCATTACATTACATTGAAAGACCATAAAGATTGTGACGAATAATACTAAAAAGGCCCATTCATGACATTCACTATACAATAATATTTTGTAAACTCTCCATAGAATAATATTTTGTACTAGAATGTTAGTTATGTTATCAAATATGTGGGGGGAAAACATTAATCAATAGAAGCAGACTGGATGAAAATAAATTACCATTATAATGAACCAACTCAAATGAAATAGAAGAATCTTCCCGGTAACTGCATCGGATATGTATAGACACATCAATCTGTATCATCAAAAGCTAATCGGCTAACTAGCTAACTATATAAAATGGCAGAATAGCTGGAAGGAACCATCTTAACTGGCAAATGCACCGAAGTGTCATTATGTATTGTACTAGTATACTAGCTGCTAGCACATGCATCTATACATGAGCCTTATTATAAAGCAAACTACCAAATAGGAGTCCATCATCACATCTAACATACAATCAAGAACTTAAGAACATATAAAATAATTGGAAGTATGTACGTCATAATGCAGAAATAATATTAAAAAAATTACAATTCAGGTGGAAGATGAGAAGAAAAATAATTGTCAATAAGACAACTTCTTAGTAGTGTAACAATATAACCATACAGCATGATCAAAACTTTATACATGTAGGTGGAACAATTTTGTTCGACCTTATTGCCAGACCAATTATTATCTCTTATGTCCAATATTGTAATATATGGTACATAAATTAGTTATTCATTTAACAATATCAAATATCATCAGATCAATTGCATACAAAATTGGAAGCAATTTTTGCTAACTATCAACACAAATAATATCTTTTAACACGCTAGCAGAGTGGATGTAATGTGATACTGAAACTGCTGGTGAAGTTGTATGAAATAATGAAGTCTATCATTTGTACATTGGAGAATTACAATAGATCAAATTTGGATTCCTAATGAAAAATTCGACCATAACAACCGTATGATATATGGTGAATAATTATATAATGCTGGAAAAAAATTAAAGGACCAAATAGAAGTGCCTTGATGTTAATAAAGTTGGTCAGTATTGTTGATTTCAATTTCCTTGATAGACAGGTCGCAAGTAAATCACAGTAATTGGAGTCAGGTAGGGATGTTGGTTGTTATATAAAAAGGAACACATTGGCCACATAGTATTCGGGTTGTCGGTTGTTAAATAAAAGGGAACACATGCACACAGACGACGGATGAAGAGGGTTTGTATATTGTACGGATAGAGAGATATAAAGATGGAGGGTGGGAGGGACACCACACGCAGAAGGGAGAGCTGGACAAATTTCCCATACCATCTCCCTCCTGAAACACAAAAGTATAAATTTTATTAATCAACGACCTGCCAAGTGAGCTCACCCGTCATGGCAAAGGTCTCTCATACCTTATACTATCACTATCTCTTTTAGGACCTGCCAAGCGAGCGCACCCGACATGGCAAAGGTCTCTCCCACCTAATACTAGCACAACTCTTTTAGGGACCTGCCAAGCGAGCGCACCCAACATGGCAAAGGTCTCTTACCTTATACTATCACTATCTCTCTTAGTGACCTGCCAAGCGAGCTCACCCGTCATGGCAAAGGTTACTCACACCTTATTCTATCACTATTTCTCTTACAACATCAAGTTAACAACACGGCGAAAGACAATACAAAAGGTCAAGGATTTTGCAAACGATCCAAAATTTGCTAGCAAGGATTCGGTCTCTTCTCTTCTTCCATCGAGCTTTGATGAACATATATAGACCACATATCAAGAGTTGTATCAGATTGCCCCAAAAATCTGAAAATAAAAACCATATGGAGAATTAACGAGAGCAAATTAACACTTGAATAAAAGCTAAATCCAACTAGAAACGCACCTTGTACTCAACAAGAATCAATCAATTGATTTTCCACAATCAAAACGTATTAATTAATCAACCAATCGCCCCCGACGATTGATCAACCCATAAACAATCTTGTAAATCAGCAAAAAGTACTAACCTTATCAAATCGTATATGCAGTTGAGAAAAAAAAAACTTTACCGATGCCTTAAGAACAACCGACCAAAATTATAAATTCAATCAATAACGAATTAAATCTGCAAAAAAAAAAAAAAAAAAAAAAAAAAAAAAAAAAAAAAAAAAAGAACGGTATGATAAAAGGCTGGTCGATTATCATCCACCTCAATAGCGAATCGATTGGAACAATCAATTATCCGAATTGTGGGATAGGGAAAACAATTGAAAAAATATTGATGATCGGTAAAAGAATAAGTGTTTGAGGCTTTTAACCATAATCAAAGGCGATTCGGGAGTGAAAATTCACATGGGGATGAAGACGAAGACTGAGATTATTTCTATAGGGTATGATGTTGTCTGGTTGGTACTATGATGTCTGATTTATATATATTGAGGTGAACAACTGAAAGTCTCTTGACGAGGGAGGTTCTAGAATCAGGAAAGTTTTTGGACCATGATATAGAATATCACTTTAATTATTTGACATTAATTTTTTGAGAAAGTAATTATTTAGTATTATAGAATATGAATGATAAATTAATTTAATTTTTCTATTTATATAAAACTATAGTCAATATAAAAGATATAGAATAATTGAATTAATATAAAGGACAAGAAAATAACTATTCTATTAAAAACAATTAAGATTAAAAAAATTGTGGAAAAAACAATTTAAAATATATTATTTTTCAAAAAATCTATCTATAAGTGAATTATTGGTGATTACTCAGATCACATTCAACTATCTTCACAAAAATATCGTATCTTCACATTTATCGTATTTGTGCACTCAACATATCAGTTTATATATTTCAATGCTTATTTATTTTTATTTACCCACTTTTTTCTTCAAAATATATTATTTTTATAATCCTTTATCAATAACTTTGATATTATAGAATATTACTTCAACTTATTTGGCGTTATAGAACATGAATGATAAATTAAATTAATTTTATTATTTTAAAAAATATAGTCAATATAAAAGATATATAGAATGATTGAATTAATATAAAAGAAAAGAAATAATTCTTCTACCTAATAATTTAAGATTACAAAAATTGTGGAAAAAACAAATTGAAGTTTATTATTTTGCAAAAATCTATCCTATAAATGAATTATTGGTGCTTACACAAATTACTAACAATAAAGCACTCATCATATTACACAAGTCTATTCTGCTATAATTTAGAACACCAATTTATATTCGATTAGTCTATATATTCCGTAATAATTTAGAGTACTAATTGCATTCGACGGATATCTTCCACATTAGTTTATAGCACTGGATTTGTTCAACGTTATTTCACAATAATTTAGAGCACTAACTCCGTTTGAAAGGTCTATTACACAATTATTTATGAGGAATAATTGTGTCTATAGTTCGCAATAATTTAGAGCACCAAATGTGTTCAATAATTTTTTCCACAATAAATTAGAACATTAACTTTGTTCAATGGGTATATTTCCGCAATAATTTAAAATAATAATCACATTTATACATTTATTTGAATTATAAAGTGAAATTCTCTATTTAATAAAAGTGAATGACAATAGTTGTTCATGTTAACTGATTTAATTATTTAATTATTTATAAATTTATTATTCCACGTCGAACGGATTATTTACTAGTTCACATAGTATAATGTAGTAATTACATTTAAGTCTAAAATATCAAATTTATGTTTACCAGCTTAGTGGTTATTATTAAATTAAAGTAATATAATACGCCGGTTGATTTATCCAATTGATTGACCTACCAATCAATTTTAATCCGTTGATCTTACTTATCCAATTTCAATCTGATGCGTACATGTGTCATTAGATAATTAAAAGATGTAGGGTCTCTATTATTTGTATCATTATTTTAGTTGAAGGTGTTGTGTTCGAATCTTATTGACGTAATTTTTTTCTTTTTTATTTATTCTCTTCTTAAATTTTTATTTTTAACATAAAGTTGTATGACGTATTATACTTAATTTTAAAAATAATCATGATAGGTTCTTATAAAAAAAGACATACTTCTTCCGTCCAATAATAAATGTAACACTTGATTTTGTTGACTTTTTCGATGGTCATTTTGACCTTAAATTATTCTTAAATCATACGATAAAAATAACTAAAAACATCATATTATGAAACTAGAATGTTTATATGAAGCACTTGACAATATATTCGATTGATGAAGAATACCAATTAACATGCGAAAAAGATGCATTGCAGATTTTGAAGTTGAATGTTTCCAAAGTCTAGAGATATATCTGATGGTTCTTAACTTATCGGAGGAATACTTTTCGTATGTCTAATATAGTTCAATTCAAAACCATTAATTGCATAACTACAAAAATTATATACATTTATAGCACACCATTTATATTAAGTTTAATTACTCAATTAGTTATTTTTTATTACGTTTGAAGTCATTATGTGAAAATTATATATTCACTCCATTTATTTCAATATATTATTTAATAAAACAATAATGTTTTACAAGATTACACTTCACACGCGTACGTCGGTTCCTAGTATTCATTATATAGAACAACCAAATATGACCCTATAATTCCCTCTTTCTTTTTCATATTCCTTTTCCTTTATATCTTTTATTTCTATTTTTTTAACTCTCTTATAAAGAAATAACCAAAGGTCCGATTAGCTCCGCCTCCGATCAAAGCTTTACAAGACCTTTGTACGAAGCACCATTGCAGCTCCGATCTAGAGTTGCATAACAGCTTCAGATTGGATCTGTGATCTAGAGGTGTTAAAAGTTGATATACTAGTGTTTTTAAATGACTAAAAAAATGATGTTGTGCTTTTGGAATAGTAAAAATAATTTTTGGGAGTTACATATCTCAACTTATATTGAAATAAACATATAACCATGAGAAGCTAAGAAGCAAATAAATTGATGATTCCACCTAATTTAAACATTTCAGAATATTTTTTTTTAACTAAAAACAAGTGATTTAATTAGCACTACAACTTCTAATTCTATAATTTTAAGTTGCTACTAAAAAAAATTAAACACCCATAAATTTTGATTAAGATAAAACAATTAACTTTTAGCAAAAGTATGTTAAAAGTACTTCCGGAAATCATTTAACAAATACACCACCAAGTCCACAATTTTTTTTCTTTTTTGGAACTGAACGATATATATATATCATTACCTCCAAACCATTCAAGTACAAATAGGTCGACACTAAGGTCCAGACCAGCCTCATGACCGAATGAAGACAAAACTAATCACTAGTAACAATTTACAGCAACAAATTTATCCAAACACAAGTTCATGCACTTTCTGCTGTAGTTTCGCCGGAAACATGGTGCTGCGCTGCACTACCTTCTGACTCGCAGCTGTGCTGATATGCTCTACGTTAATCGGTCGCTGTTGGAAAATGCTTTCGTTTCTGGCTTGCCATATGCCATATACGGTTTCTGCCAGTATCCCTTTCAGCAGCGTCGCACTGGAGCTCTTCCCCGTGACTGTCTACTGAGTTCCTTTGTCGTCATCTCCCAGTTTATCCAAGGAGTATGGATTTTCAGCCATCCCACGACATGCAGATAAATCTTTTTAGTTTCAACACAATCAAAGAAAAGGTGTTCTATGCTTCACGCCCTTTGCAGAAGCAACATCCTCCATCCGTGCTCCAAAGCGTTGTAATCGGTCCTTGGTGGCTAGCCGTTTCTCTAAGCACAGCCACATCACGTATATTGCACGAGGTCGTGCCATATTTTTCAGCACCAAATCACGCCAATAAACCTTCTCTTTTGTTCCTCGCAGGCCTCGATAGATTTTACCAACCAGAAATTTTCCAAGATCGTTGCAGTCCCTCCATTCTTGCAAATCGACCAGCTCTAATCGTAGTTTGAGGACTGTTTTAAGTATCCAAGTCCACAACTTATATACGCTGAGGCATGTCATCTAAAACTAACATAACATAACCAGTATAACCGTTTATATACATTTAAATTGCACCTTTTAATTAAATTTAAGGGGTTGAAAAAACACACGTGGTATAAATTCAAGGGGGTTTTGCAGAACACTTTGCCACCTTTCTATAAGAAATGTTTACATGCAAAATCATCATCTCAACCTCTCAAGATCACATTATACCAAGTCCACTGTCAACAATAAGTTTCAGGGATCATCGAAGCACTGTAAGCTGAACAAGGTCCAATAACAGGGAGAAACAAAAAATCATGGACGCGCAAATGTACAGAAGATAAGTTTTGCAGAAGCATCATTGGTAATCTTTCAAGTCATTCGAGTTTTGAAACACAAGATGTACTCTATATCCATCTGAAAATCGCATAACTTGAGGCAGTGAGGAGACAACTTCGATAATCTCAAGATGAATTCATCTTCTGCAATCTAGCTTTGGCAGCATCTAATTGCTCTGTGATATATAGCATTAATTGAGAGGGATAACAAAAAACAAAAAAAAAAAAAAGAAAAAAAGAGCAAGTCATAATACTGGATGACAAATAAGAACATCGAAAATGATCAAAGAGTAAGATTGCTGCTTACTCTGTTCGGAAGCAGTTGCCTTCTGGATGGTAGTTCGGAAAAATAAATTGCAATTTTTTTGATAGACACCCTGCACAAAGAAATAATATCACATAATGTAAGGACCAAGGACCTATTGAATATGGTAGAAATATCCTTGCAAGGGTGACGAAAGCTCATAAGGGGGGCTAGGTGAAACTGAACCGTGTCGAAACTACTGTTTGTAATAGTAGTTAATAACAATTGAAGTTCCCAAGGATACTTCAGTGAGTTTGCTCACGGTCTGAGTTCTAATCCATGTCATAGACTCCTTAGAGGTGGGGTGAAGACAGAAACTCAGACCGATAGACAAACAAACATACAGCGCAAACCGATACGTATCATCATAGGTTAGTGGTCAACAATTTGGAGACTTTCGTAGACTGTATTATGTAGAAGGCACAGAATGTTAAACCATAACACAATCCACAAAAGCAAGTTTGGGGGCGCATCATATATTACCAAGGTAATGATTCCTTGAAGTCAACTGCAACTCATAATAAGTAACATGGTTCTTATTATGAACAAACACTATTATGGTCCTTAACAAGTTCTCTATTATGAACAAACAGACTGTGGTCTTGCTCGTGCAGTTTGAATGTCAAAATAATGTGCAGTCCAGTCGTTACAATCACTATCTTGGCTGAGAGATTAATTCTGACTGACATATACTGGATTGATTTAAGTTTATTTGTTGTTTTACTAATCTCATAAAATGCCATATATTAATATGACAATGACTTTGAACTATATCATACAACAAACATAATAGATACTGAATAAAATGTTGTGAGAGCAAGAAGAAAAAAGGGTAAGATCAACTATCAATGGCAACCAATCAACTCAACGCAACACAGCACCAACAGAAAGCTGTTTTTTCTGTGCCACTTCATGGTGAACGAGACATGTAATACTTTTATCTCCAAACTCTTACAAAACTTGATAGGATTATGAGGTCGCATTTTCTTTATTGCGTCGTCAGTTACATTTATTAGTTAATGTTTGTTATTTTAATTAACAGATTAGGGGTACTTGGTAGTTGTGGCTTAATTTAGGTTAGAAGAAAGATATGGGAGAATATTCCCAGATTATGACACTTCTAGTTCTAGACTAGTTAAGTCTTGGCCAAAAAGTCGGATTTTTATTGTACTTTTATTACAAATATCCACGTAAAACTCTCATTTGATTATGCATTGATAAGGATTTTCTGAGGCCACATGTTAAGAGTTCTGAGAGGGACCACAGGTATTCACAACAATAATCAGAGTACATGCGGAAGTAAAAGCACAAATACCACCAACACTTGCTACAGAAACAGTAAAACTAATGAATTCAGTTTTATTACTTCCATTTCCTCGGATCAAGAGCTCGATTTCTCGAGCAACTTGATATGGAAGTTTTTGAACCAGGAAGTTGAAAAGGAATGTGAACTCGAGTTTAGAATCAAATTATGGAGTTCAATGGACTCTAACACTAGAGAAAGGTGGGATGACATCTCTGGAGTTCAATTAGTAATCAAGTTATCCTCTCCTAGTTGAAAACACTGTAGTCAGCCATTTTGCAGCACCATTTTCAATTTCCAAGGTCCTTTGAAAACTAAGTAGATTTCTAAGTCTTTAAGGATGCATCCAACATAAGCCCTGCTTGTTGAGCTGTTATAAAGCAGATTTTGGTACTATCCTGTGTCGTTTATAGATGGAACTCTTATGGAATTTCAGCAATATGTCCTGATCTTGGCTCATCATGTCATGCCCTTTGTGATCAACAACAAACATAATAACCAACGATTTAACAGTGAAGCAACAAGCATCCTTGTTTCAGGATGGAAAATTTTGATGACGGCATCGATAAGTATAGCACCGAAAACAATTTTTCACAACTCACTATATGGCTCAACAAAGATGGGCGTGAAAATGTTGCATACATACTTGATGACTTGAAAAACCATTTATGTTTGGAACTGACAGGGATGTGATGGGACTAATCCAGAATTTGCAACTAAAGAAACCAAAGGACCCAAACATTAAATACAATACCAATTTTTCTAGGTCTATAGTAAATTACTTTGGAATTTCGTTTTAAACTTCGCTCCTCTTGCTTAGCTACATGTTGGCTCAAAGAATCTCGTATCAAGTTCCTAAAGGAATGAAGTTTTTGTTCTAACAAATAATTGGAAATGGAACTTTAAAGTTGGGGCTCATCAGTTTCATGCTTATTTCAAGAGCAACTCTTTATTGACAGCGAGCTCATATCTAAATTAATCTCCATAGTTGATGGTGAACAAACAGTTAAGAACTAAAAGGACTTGACAGCGTTGGAAAAACAACAGACAGGTATGGCATTCACTGATTGCCAGCACATAGCTTGGGATAGGACAGAAAAACTGGCTTGACACAACCACCTAGTATTTTCTCTCTAACAACCAAACATATACATAAATCACCAGTTTTCACTTTCAAGATAATCAGTCCAGTCAATTAGAGACTACATTACTCTTAACATTTCAATTCCTCTCGCGTACCTGTGTCGGACACTCGGCACCCCGACATGGTGTCCGACACAGGTATGAAGATAAGACACTTCATTTTACTCCAACACCAGGATGCACACCCAAGTAGTACTTAGTGACAAGTCTGGGTTACTTAGACTAGAGACCCGAAAAAAAAAATCTAATTGGACAGAGAATGAGAGAAAATCAATCTATCCTTGTATTTGAA
Source organism: Plantago ovata (assembly GCA_028274465.1). Classification (NCBI taxonomy): domain Eukaryota; kingdom Viridiplantae; phylum Streptophyta; class Magnoliopsida; order Lamiales; family Plantaginaceae; genus Plantago; species Plantago ovata. Next base: position 100,467,235 of record CM051457.1, on the reverse strand, counting down.
CACCTGGGATCTGTTTGGATGGAGTTCAAATATTGTGATGATTAAGGTTATATAAGTTGGATTGTATTATAGTTTGATAATGCCAAATATAATGTATACAGTGAGGCATAGGAGCAATGTGCAAGTATACTGTGATCAGTCTTAATTAGTTAATAGGATTAGTAATAAATCAAGCAAGGTCCTCCAATATTTGGAGTTATCTAATTATCAGAAAAGTACAAGAAGAGAAGCATTATGTTTACCTTTTCCATACTAGTAATTGAGCTTCTAAATAGCTCCAACTCTTTCATTATTTTACTATGCAAAATATATTGGATTGATATGCCTAGACACATTATCTCTACCCGATGTCCCAAATTCCTAACCCAGGCGTCCCTCAATCAGTGGTCTCCAAGAAATCTTGGAATTACCCGGAATGGTATAATCCGTCCCCCGATCCCCCAAACTTGGTATCAAAGACATAGTCTATGGAAGATCCAAACCACCACTGATATGTTCCAAATTGAGCATGGTAGTTTGGATCTTCCGCTGACCATGGCTCTGAGGCCAAGTACGGGGATTGGGCACGGATTAGACTGATTCGAGCGGTTCCAACCTTTATGGAGAATCCATTGATGGAGGAACCCCTTGGTTAAGGATTTTGGTAGAGATAATGTTTCTAGGCATATTAATCAATATAATCTGCCTAGTAAATATTGGATGAGTTTAAGCTATTTATAAACTCAATTACAAGTATGAAAAAGGTAAGTAAAATCCTACTCTACTTCAACAGTTCTACCTTTCTGATATTTACATAACTCAAAATTTATGATAACCTAAAGCAAATTTCTTACAGGATAATTGTATTGATGGGCCCCAGAGGAGAACAGAGGTGCAAGCTAGGTAAGTAGGCAGCTTTTATTGGATGGTTATATATCAAGAAAAAAGTGGATAAGGTCCATGTTAAGTTTTCTTACAAAGGTGAGCTGAACAATCATAAAATGAACTCATAAGTGTAAGAAAACCTAGTGAAACTTAGTTCCAAACCCATATCCCCGTCAAATTTTTGAGTAATATGACAAACAAACGTTAATCCAAAAAGGTTATGAGCAAATGTGAAATTTACTTGGATTGTTAAGAGGGTACCATAACAGAGTATAGACAAAATTTACTCAAGCAAAAACTTCTCAGTAGCTTCAAATCAAAATAAGGCTATCTAGCAATTGGCAGACGGTAATACAGTCACTTCTCCACGTAAAACCGTTTCTCTTAATACTGAAGGTACCTTTCCTCAGATTTATTCACCATGACTTAATAATCAAGATCATATCTTTTGACATTAAAATTGATCCAAACCTTAGATGAATATCAAGACAAGACAATGTTTCATAACAAATAATCGAAACAGAATAAAATTAGAGGGTTCTTCTCTTTTCTTGGCAGATCATTTTAACAACTCTGATGACTCTTATGAGAAAAATATCTCTCTTTTCTTACTTAAAATTACAAATTTACAATGTACTAGTTGAATATATTTTGACTGGTTTCCAAAAGCTTCTTATCATCTAGGGTTCTCATAAATTATCAAATACAGTAAAGGGTTCAATTCAATTCAAGTACATAATCAAGAATCAAAAGTCTCGGAAAGCAAGAATGCAAGGTAGAGAAATAGTTAAAAGGGAAGGTACCTTAGAAGAATCAAGTTTACTGAGTTCAGCTATGGCGACTTGATGGATTTTTATCTGAAAAATAAACCAAAAATAAACCCAAATTCAGTTAGCATATACAAACGCAAGAAAAGATTAACACAGGACAAACAAAACTGTTACCTCCTCGGAAAGATTGAAGTCTGAATCAGACATGATTTTGTTGGACTTGGGAATTCAAAGGGTTGTGCAGTTGTGCTGCAGGTTTTCAATTTTTGGGTACCGGAAAAGAAAGAAGATGATGGATGGGTCCAAATATATATATATGTACATATATATATATATATATATGAGCAAAATTACAAATAAAATAAAGAGAGAAAGAACCCTTTTATTTCAAGTAGTAGGGGTGACCGGGTGAGCATAATATCATAATATCGGCCGGCCCGACCCGACCCAACAGCGCAAACCGTCCTACTGACTTTTTTCGCGTTAAAATTAGTCGCGGTTGAAAGTTTACATACCCGTCGCGGGTTGGGTCGGGTGGTGGGTTGACGGTTGCACCCGCCACGCACCCACTCAACCCAACCCTACCCGACTAGTAGTATTGTAAGTGATAGACTGGCAGTAAGGTATAAACTTAATATAATACTAGTAATGTAGTATAAATATTATTAATATAATAAAAATATAAAATAAAAAAGTCGACAACAACATTGATGTGATATAAGCTAGTATGTACTTCTTGACTATTTTTACTTTGTATTAGCTTTTATAATTTAATGTAGTATGTACTTTCTTGGAGAATTGCATATTTGGTTATGTAAGGTTTATTTTATGGATCTTGTATTACTTAGCCTTATGAACTTGGTTCAAATTACAACCGGCCACCCGTCCGCCAATTTGGAGGATCACCGTATATATATATAGTGTCAGTGTGTTTGAGGGACAGTGTGTCAATTTGTACTTCGGTAATCATGTAAGCCATATATTCTTAAGAGGTTGTATATATACTCGCCTTTGATAAGTTATTTGATAAGTTAGACTTTCTTTTTTGTTACAAATTATCATGGTTCATATTTAAATTTTATACATACAGACAATGAACATGGATGGTCAAGCACAGCCCCAGGGCGGCATCGCAATGCACAATGGGCTGCCAGTCTTGTCCGTTGTGCAAGGTTCTCATTAAGTTCTTAAGAAGTTGGTATTTAATTATTTTTATATATAGTTGTGGGTCTCCATTTTTAATCTTTTAAAATATGTGTCAGGTTTCACCCGCATTTAGCTTCAAGAAGGTTGGGGTCCATCATGAGAAGAGAATTTTTTACGCCTCCTGGGAGTGGCGGTGAAAGGTGGAGTACGGTTCCTCTTCCCGTGAAGGAGCGCTTTTTCGAGAAATTCAAGGTACTTTATTTGTATTTACTTGTTTCGTGCTAGTCCGCATTTATGATGGGTAGGCGGCGCCCAACACTTGTTATTTGATTTTTTGTTTTTAAATTACGTCTTCATTCATGATGTTGGGTAGGCGGCGCCCATATTTTGTTAGACCTCAACCTTAGGTTATTGAGTATTTGGCATGACTAGCTTGTAACTGATGTTGGAATGTTGCAATGTTACATAAATACTACTATATCCCTCCTGCCAATACGGAGGAGATATGGAACGTATTCAATCTCCGGGCGACTCACTGCTACAGGCATATGATTTATCATGCCAGGGAGAGGCGCTATCGGAGCAAAGAATGGGTTCACTACATTCATTTGGACCATCGGGCGCTGTGGGAGGAGATGTGGGAGAACCACGTGACCCGTGAGCAGGCGCATAATGATGGGGCGTTGCAGGATTAGTTTTATTTCTCGTTTTTTTGTTTATGTTCGTACATTTTAGGATTGTTCGTCCATCTTCGTACATTTCAGGATTCTCATATTTTTTATGCTTATCTTCGTACCTTTTAGTTTGTTTGTACGTACACTTTTAGTTTTTTTTAATGAAATTTATATTCTCGTACAATCAATCAATCGTATAATCAAGTGTTGGGCGTACTCAATTTTGAGATGGAAAAACAAACATAAATTAAATAAAAAAATAATATTTAAAAAAAACCTTAGCGACAGATGCTTTTATCCGTCTCTAAATTTTCTTCGCCAGGGAAGGCCACGTGTCTCTTCATTTTGAAGACGGATTATATTATTCGTCGCTATATATAGATACCGAAGAAATTATCCGTCTCTAGGTTGGTCGAAAAAGGAGACGGATAATTTAATCCGTTGCTAACTAGAGCGACGGATAATACAATCCGTCGCTTTATTTTTTAGCGACGCCACTTTTCGCGACATCCTATTTAGCGACGGACCATCCGTCGCTAATGAGTTAAAGCGACGGATCGCTAGGGAATAGCGACGGATTCAGATGGAATCGGTCGCTAAATCCGATTTTTCTTGTAGTGTATTGACCTTGGACTTGGACTTGGTTAAGTTAGTTAAATTCAACCTTGTACATTGGACTTTATAAGTTAGGAGACCGTAGAACCATTGTAGTATGCATTAGACATTGGACTTGATAAGTTAAGAGACCGTAGACCCATTGTAGTATGCATTGGACATTGGACTTAATAAGTTAGGGGACCGTAGAACCACCGTAGAACCATTGTAGCGGGCATTTAGCAGAGACGGGTGGTTATGTACTTGGAATGATGATTAATATGGAGAGCGGTATTGTTGTTGTGTTTTATATGCCGTTGGTGGTTATAATGGGACCAAGTACGATTATTACGTGATCACCTGAAACCGTCCTTGACTTCCGTTATAACCACCGACGGTTTCACATAAGCAGCACTATCTATGTCCTTTAACTTTCTTTCTAGGTAGTAGTCATTGTCCTTATTTTACACCTTCATTCGAGTTCTTTTTCACCTATTTAGCTATCCTCTATATTAATTTAGCTATAATTTAGTGCATTTTATTAGAATAGTGTCACGTTTCCCTTTTCTTTGCATTTTTCAGGTTTAAGGTAAAAAACGTGAATTTCCGGGCAATTATATTGAAGAGAACGAAGATTCGGTGTTTCGTGGTCATCCGTGGTGTATCTAGAAGGTTCCGGACGAGATTTGAGGTCTAGGGGTCGAGTTTCAAGGCTTAAAGGTCACTAGAAGGCGAAATCCGAGTCCGAAAAGGAAAAGAAGACCAAAAACGCGTAAAAAACGCGTCAACCGCCACTGGAACTCCCGGGCGGTTCGCCCGGGATGTGAGGCGGTTCGCCCCACGCCAGGCGGTTCGCCCGACGTCTGGGGCGGTTCGCCCCACGTCTTCCGAACTCCTATATAAGTTGCTCCATTCTATACGTTTTAAAAACCTTTTCACATTATTTTGAGAGACGAATTCTCCAGAGCCTGTTTTGGGAATTCTTAGCATAGGAGACTCTTTTTCTTATCAATTTGGAGGATTAAGCATAGCAATTGGACCTCGTTGTTTATCAATTCTTACTTGTGAGTTAGCAATTCTTCGGAGATTGACGCCCTTCGTGAAAGTGTATATGTCCTAGAGACAACCTACGATAGGGACGATATGTACTTGATCACATTCAGTTATTGTCTTTTATTTATGTTCATTTATTTATACATTATTAAATACAATTGACATTACATTTTATGAATACATTATTTGGTTGTTTGAATTATTCGATAAAATGTTCCCAAGGACTTAAGGTAATCACCAAGTTAGTGGGAGCTTGTGTGTCAATAATTAAGTCCTAAAATAAGCCACTAGCTGAAGGTCATTGAGATACGGGATATCAATGATGCGATTGAAGCTAGCATATGTTGCATTAGATCCTTCGAGGATGTAGTAGGTCTCACTGCTACGAATGAACTTGGTTATTCATGATTAACATATGGACACTTTGGAGAGTGTTGGCATACCCAACCGAGAAACCATTTGGTAAAGCTATTTAAGTGTCTATGGTAGTATCGGTGTGTAGGGTGATGTTAGTAGTCCTTAGACTTGAGGCCAATACTACATCATATGTGGAATAATGTACTTTGACCATGCGCAACGCTTGCACTCTTAAAGTAGGGTAGATACGGCATGCGTTGGGTACATTAGGAAACATATGGTGTGAGTGATTGGGCCAAGATAGGATTCATTCCTCCATAATAGATACAAGGAGAGAATACTCACTTCTCATATTTAGTGCGATCACAAAACCGGTGGCCACCGTATGTGAATATGTCAAAATGGTGTTTGGACATAATTCATAGATCGACTAATAAGATTGAGAGACAATGAATGAAGTTATTAGAATAGACACATAACCATATTCTAGACTCATTCGAGTATTCGTGAATGAAGGGACCGTATCATCAAAGTACCTTACGCTACAGGTGGTTTGTTTTCCTCACAAACGTTCCTTGCATATTAATATTGTCTGATAAATTGTCTAGGAATTTATTATGATCTTAATTAGATTGTTGCTTAATATGCAAGGCCCTATGGATCACACTTCAAGGTGGTGTTTCTACAAACGAGCTATGTATATAGGATTAAATATTAATTAGATTAATGTTGAATTACTATATATAAATATAATGGAATTATTATTAATTAGATTAATATTAATTCATTATATATATGGAATATATTTTAGAAATATAATTAATTGAATTGAATTGGATTTAATTAATTAATTGAAGACTTGTGCATTTGGACGGAATTTAGAATTAATGGTCCAATGAAAGAAAATGAATTAAAAAAAAAAAAAAGAGAAAGGAATTGGGCTGGGCCGATTTGGCCCAGCATATGTGGGGCTGGGCCAAGCGGCCCAGCATCACGTTGAGGCTGTCAACGTGAGTTGTTGTTTCTTTTTTTTCTTTTTTGTATTTTTATTTTTCTTTTTGTTTTCTTCTTTAAGTATTTGATTTAATTTCTCTTTTGATTGAGATAATTAAAAAAGGCTTATCTGTTTGTTAGTCAGTTGATAACTTTTGAAGTCTTTTAATCAGTAAGATTTACTTGGTAAAATCTTACGTGATTTTCTGAACTAACTAACTGACTGACTAAATCAGAAAGAAAGAAAGTGAGTCTTCTATTCTATTCCAACAACACGTAAAATATTCTTCTCTGATAGTCAGAAAGAATAATTTTTCCTCAGTAGCTCAAAAACACAGAAGAACCTCCTAGCGTTCTTGTGGAAACATTGCCCGTGGATACCAAGGTCGAAGGAATTAATCAACCTGTTGATGAGCCATCTTGGAGATTTTGTTGACGAAGATTTCATCTCTGACGAAGAAGAAATCAACCAGCCGGACGAGGAGATTGCAAGGCTTTGTCTGGAGATTGAGGAACAGCTACCCGGTCAATTTGCTTATCTACTGGAGGACACGTAAGTGATTTCTTCCAGTTTAATAAACAGTATAGTCATATCAGTTTTAGTGAGATTAAAATTTTTTAAACTTCCGCTGCTTAGCCTTAGAGGCAAATTTCTCACTTTTACTAACAGTGATTTCAGAGTTAGGCTGAATCATGACTATATTGTTTATGTATTTTTCAATTATTGTTGCTGTGAATTATTATATACATATGTTTAGTTAAAATTTCCAGATTCTTTAATTGGATTTAAAGAGAAGAAAGAAAAATGGGTTTAAGTTTTTTATTTCCAGATCTTATAATTGGATTTTAAGAAAAGGAAAATTAAAAAAAAGAAAATTTTTGGGGAAGATGAACAGTACCCCGCGGCACTATTCATCCGTCATGGATGGAGATGGAAAAAGTTTGGAGCTCCTCTCGATTTTCATCAAAACCTAGGGGTTTTATATATGGTTCTTCTCCATTTTTCGTCCTCTTTCACCTCATGCCATCAAAATTGAATTTAGAGATTCGTAGATAAGGTTTTGGCTTAGGGTTCATGGAATTTGAAAACTCCATTAATGGGTTTCTTCAAGCTTCTCATCCTTGAGTCCAAACCAAATCAAAATTGGGTATAACAGACTCGTACAAACACGGAGAACACGAAACATGCAAGAATCGGGTCGAACGGAATCGACTGGGTCGGTTCCGATCAACCCGATCGGTTTTAAAAAAAATAAAATTTGATTTTCGTTTTTCTGGGAAAATTAGATGCTTGCGAATTCGTTTGTGATGGTGTATTATGTTTAGAACATGATTTGGACCTTCAATTCGAAGTTGAGATGAAGTTTAAAGGTTTTGAAAGGTTTTCTTATTTACAGGGACTCAATTGAAGAGTTTCAGAGGTCTGTGGGTGGCCAATAGGCAAGATGAATAATTTCAGGGACTTGTTCTCCAATTTGACACTCGCTGTCTTATTGGGGCTCAAGCCCTTGAACTTCTGTGCTTTGCGGATTTTCCCCAAAATACTGAAAACTTTCAATTTGACCCCAAAAATTTAATTTCAGCTTTCTGTGAATTGTAAAGAGGCCCCTAGAGTTTTAGAAACTTATGATTTAATTTATAAATAGTTTATAATTAACATTTAAACCCTTCTAATGCTTTTGGAAAGTGATTAAAATGTTTGGAGACATAAATATAAGTTCATAGTATTTAATAACACGTTTATTGGTTTATAAATGGTTTATGAACTAAATTTCAATAATAATATATTGCTTTAGAAGATTATATTATTATTAAAACTTGTTTTAAATATTTTGAAAATTCTTAGAGAACTTATAAATGAGATTTTAACTTACATATGATGATAATAATCCACAACAACTACTTATATGCTCCAACTTGGTTGTATCACATGTATTGAATGTCTACATGAGCAATTTAATATTTAAATATTGTTTGTCCGCTTTTATTGTATGGGTAGGCGGCACCCATTAGTTCTCGGACCGCATCTGTCATATGCATGTGTAGGCGGCACCCATTACTTGCTAGTCCGCAATTGATATGTATGAGTAGGCGACACTCATTACTTGTTGGACCGCATTGCATGAGCCTTGGGTAGGCGGCACCCATTATGTGATGCATGTTAGGGATCTTGGTCAAGCGATTAAATACCCCATTTAAATGTTCCCCAATTAATTTAAGTCTCGATTAAATCGCATGATGTCACCCATCATAATTGAAGGTTAAATGGACTTACTAATCTCGTGGGTAATATGCACCATAGTGCTTACTCCGCTTGCCGTAAGAAAGTTGCCTTCATAGGGCCATTGTTGGTGCCGTATGATGGTTATAACTTACTTGAATTATGTCGAGTCGCCATAGCATCAGACATATTTTGAGGACATCGATCAAAATGGTTTTGATCAACCAAGAGTTGTATTGTACAATTGGTTTGGAGACTGTTAGGAAACTTGTAATTTTGATGAGCAATTAACCATGCTAAATTAAGGAAAGTCCAGTAACTAGTACTCTTAAGGTCCATAGGAATTTAGAATTTTAAGGACATTGTAAAAGAGGAACGTTTGCTGAAGACTTAGATTAGGTGTTAGTTAAGATGGTTTTTACCGCGTATGATGTATTTTATTTTCTGAAAAGAAAATAACTTATTGATGCTTTAGCTTATGATGTATCTTATTTTCTGAAAAGAAAATAACCTATTGAAGCATTTCCTGACGATGTACTTTTTTTCTACAAACAAACTATTGAAGCATTTAGAAACCGCTCAGAATCTTGAAGATTATTGAAGATCTGAAGACTTGAAGAATTTGAAGATCTGAAGACTTGAAGAATTTGAAGATCTGAAGACTTGAAGATTGCTGAAAACTGGTATCTACAAAGGCACGTGTTGCTCAGAAAGTGGAAACTTCAGCAACAACATTGCATAAGTGAAAATCTGAAAGACAGAGTAGGTTGTGCTTGCTGAAATTGAGATTAACCACTTGCTGATGGAACATATATGACCTCTTGCTTAAAGTACTTAAATTTGCGCTCCAATGTTACTGTTTGAATTCTATTCAAATATGCATTAAATGCAAAGCTCGCACGCGAAGGACATGAAGACTAGAAGACAAACAAGGACGCTGCTGAAAATACAAAAGCAAGATAGTGACATCTTAAGGATCAAAAGCCTTGGAATTTAAAATTCAAACGGCTCCTTATTTTCACTACAAATAGAGGTCATCCGGCAAAGAGTTGAAGTGTGTCAACAACGTGATCAAACTCTCACTTGTGCTTAAACTCACATACCTTCAAACTCTCTATACTGCCATTGATCCGTTCCAAGACTTAAAGCTTGAAAAAGCTACTTGTGAAGAAGTAGAACAAACTCGGCTAAGAAATTAGTTAAGTGTTCTTTCTTTCGAACAAGAACAAGTCTTGACACCAGAAACAATCGAACTTGTTTACTGCAAAGTATTCAAAGTTGTGTTTCTTAGATTACTTGTTGTAACTGAATAAGTTATAATTAAGTTATCTCACCCCAAAACTCTCTAACTGAAAATACACCCTTTCAGGCGTGATATTCAGGGGGAACTTAATCGAGCATAGTTTTGCTGATTAAAAGTACCAAGTTTGGTGGAAAACAAGGTTACGTTCTCTAGATTAGGTTGGAGACAAAGCAAGTGTGCTTTGGTTTCTGCTGAATCGCTCTAGATAGGAGATTGTAAGGAACCTCAATCATATCTTAGTGGATTCAGTCCTAGAAAGGACAAAGTGGATTAGTTGAGAGATTACGCCACTATCAGATACCACTATAAAAGTGTTTGTGTGATTTACTTACTGTACTTAGCTTTCAGCAAATCATATATGTTTGTACACAGTCACTCACATCACTTGCTGAAACCTTTACTTACTGAAAGAGCACTTATTGTATCAAAGACTTCCGCTCTCTGATTTTAAGTATCAGCAAACCAAGCTACTGAAAAGTAACTTACGCTTGCTGAGAAAGTTAAGTACCAGCAAACTCATTACTGAAAAGTAATAAGTACTTGCTGAGAAAGTTTTAAACGACGAAAGTTTGAAAAGACTATTCACCCCCCCCCCTCTAGTCTTTTCTTGTTGTTTAAAGGGACCAACAAGTGGTATCAGAGCTGGAGGTTCTTTAACCTTCAGCACTGAACCTAGATCCCCTTAGGTACTTTCCGTAAATCACTCTCACTTGATCAGTTTGGTAGTGCTTTGCTGACAGGATGTCTTTAGGAGATGCTCCCTTACTGAAGCTGGAAAACTATGAGAAATGGTGAAACAACATGATGCTACATCTTGAGGCCACTAGTGATGAGATGGTTACTGTCATTAATGATGGACCTATCAAGATCTCTAAGATTGAGAAAAGCTTTCATCACAAAACCACGGATCCTACTGGTAAGCAGACTATCTTAGGAGAACTGGTTGACACCATCGTTCCAAAACCAAGAGAGGAATGGACTTCTGACGAAGCTAAGAGATTCCGTCTTGATGGCCAAGCAAGAAATATTATCATTCGATCAACTCCGGATACCATACAGTGCAAACTGTGGGGTGCTAAGACTGCAAAGGAAGCTTGGAAAATGGTTCAAGATCTTTGTGCTGGATCTGACAAAACCAAGGAAAACAAACTTGAAGTACTTAAATTAAAGTTTCAAAACTTGGATCTAAGCAAGGTACAAACGAGTCACTGGAAGACTTGGATTTCAGATTCACAACTCTTGTTAGTGAAATGGCAGCCTTGGGTGTTGGAAACCTTTACTCAGATTCTGAGAAAGTGAAAACTATCATCAGAAGTCTGAATCAAGAATGGATCCACACTCAGAATTTCTATTATAATAAAGGAATGCCAGACATTACACCAACAAAGTTGTTCTCTCATCTTGCTACTGTCAACTATGAGACAAAGCAAAGAGAAAATGTATTTGCTGAAAAATCGCAAAACATTGCTCTTGCTGCAAAGCCGTCATCTTCTGAAAAGAAGAATGAAAAAGAACCTACTGATGAAAACTCTTTGGTTGTCAAAAACATGAAGAAATTCATCAGCAAGGAACTTGAAAGGCGAAAAGCAAAAGAGAAGCTGAAGAATCATCTTGGTAACAACTACCATAAGTACAAGAATGAGACTAGCTCGCTGAACAAGCAAGCTCAGCAAGCTACTTCATCAGAAGAACCAGCAGTTGGAAATGATCTATGTTTTTACTGCAAAAAGCCTGGACACTTCAAAGCTAATTGCCCTTTGCTGAAAGGCAAATCTGCTGAAAAGAAGAAGAAGTTCAAAAGAGCTTTTATTGCTGAAGAAAAGAAGAAGCTTCAAGCAAAAATCAATGCATTGTGTATTGATACTAGCTCCGAAGACAGTGAGGATGAAAGTTCAGACACCGACGATGAAGAAGCCACTCTAGACGTGGAGATTTGCAAAGAAGTTTGTGGAATAGCTATGGAAGCTTATCCTGATGTGTCAAACTACGAATTCTGCCTCATGGCCGGTCAGGTAAACAACCCTACCTTTGACTCAGACTCAAAAAGTGAAGACGAGATTGACCTTGATAAGATTCAAGGAGAAATTGAAAGATTTGAGAAAACTCTGAGCAGACAGCAAGAGAAACTACAATTTGCTGAAATTCTGACCAAGCAGACTACTGAAAAGTACGTCTTGCTGAAGGAAGAAACAGAAGAAAAGGATGCTTAAATAAGACGTCTTAAGAAGTTGATTGCTGAAGCTACAGAGAAGAATTCTCAAATGGCATTAGAATTGGAAGAATATTAGTCCTCAATTCTAAAGTTACTTGCTGAAATTCAAGAGATGAAAAAGATGAAATCAATTTCAAATCTTATGTGGACGCAAGTAATACGCTGACTGAACTGAACTCTTATTTGAGAGACCCATCTCAGAAAGAAGGTTTAGGCGCAATGTATGAAGGTGATGACGTAGAAATCTTGAGAAAAGATAAATCACCTATCTCCTTTGTGCGTGCTACTGATAGTGGTCTACCAGAAATCTATCAGTTTGGTCAATCTAAGGTTGCTGAAACAAGCAATCAAGTACCTATGACCATAAAGCCCGCTGTTGCTACTCAAAGTAACAAGGCTTTAAAAGGAAAATAGGTTGCTGAGAAGCAAACTGGAAAGAAAAAGGATGTTGTGAAGCATCCCGCCAAACAAGTTGCTGAAAAGCAAGTTGTTAAGACTAAAGGCAAGATTACTAAAAGTAATCAGAAGTCCTTTGCTGACAAACCTGAATCGAGTAAGGTTACTGAAGCTAAAGCTCAGCATTCTCCGAAAAGTGGACTCGGTTTCAAAACCAAGCAAAGTCAACTCTTTCATGAGTATAAGCAAAGTCAGCAAAGATACTTCAAAGAGATGAATAAAATCAAGCCTAAGAATTCTGATAAGAATCTTAATGCTAGGGCTAGAAGGAACCTTGCTAGAAAAGAACTTACTGAAAAGTATGTTCAACAAAAAGGTCAACCGAGCAAGACACCACATCAGAAAGTGAATTTGACCAGCACGAGTCAAAAGTCTTTCAGCTCAAAACCTCCTAGTTCCTCAGCAAGTAGAAAACAAGTCAAAGTTGAAAAACTTAAGACTTGGGTTTCCACTGGACGCATTCTTGAACATGTTAATGGATATCCATTATTGGATAATTAACTTGTTTGCTCTTGATTGTGCAGACTTCAGCCACGGAGACAAACGATGCAATCTGGCACTTTGATAGTGGTTGTGGAAAGCACATGACGGGCAACAAGAATAACCTTATAAACTATAGACGGTGGTCTAAAGGTCCAACAATAAGGTTTGCTGGTGGAGGCTCCGGTTCTACAAAAGGCTATGGTGATGTGAAGTTAGGATGCATAACCATTACTGGAGTTCTTTATGTCAAAAATCTTAAGTTTAACCTTTTCAGCATGAGTCAGTATGCTGACAAAGGATACTTCATCAAAATTAAAAGTGATGAATGTAAACTTATAGATTTCGAGACTAAAAAGGTAATAATGGTTGCAAGAAGATCAGGAGGCTTGTACACTGTTGATTGGTCTTCAGCAATTGTTGAAAAATGCCTTGTCTCAGATCATGATTGCCTTGCTGAAAAAGCATGGTTATGGCATAAACGAACAAGTCATCTAAACTTCAAGACGCTGAATAAGCTGTCTAAAAAGGCACTTGTAGTTGGATTACCTAGGGTTACTTTTAAGAAGGATGGTGTTTGCAATGCATGTCAGCAAGGAAAGCAAACCAAATCTTCTTTCAAGAACAAGGCAGTACCGTCAACTACAAAACCTTTACAACTCTTGCACATGGACTTGTTTGAATCTTCTTCAACAAGCTATGCTGGTAAGAAGTATGGTCTAGTCGTGGTAGATGACTATTCAAGATTCACTTGGGTAGTATTCATCAAGCACAAATCTGAAACCAAGACTGAAATACCTAACTTGTTGAATAAGCTTGAAGTTATGAAAAATGACAAGGTAAAAGTCATAAGGACAGACCATGGTACTGAGTTTTTAAACCAGTACATAACTGAATATTGTACCTCAAAAGGAATACAACATTAGTTATCCTCAGTAAGAACACCACAACAAAACGGTGTTGCTGAACGGAAGAATCGTACCCTGAAAGAAGCCGCAAGAACAATGCTTGCTGACACTGAAATAAGTGAGGCTTATTGGGTTGAAGCGATTAATACCGCCTGTTATACTCAAAACAGATGTTTGATTACTAAGGAATACAACAAAACTCCTTATGAATTGTTTGTTGGAAGACCTCCTAACATCACTCATCTAAGAGTATTTGGTTGCAAGTGTTTCGTTCTTAACAATGGTAGAGAATACCTAAGAACATTTCAACCAAAGGCAGACGAAGCGATATTTCTCGGCTACTCCTTGCATAGTAAAGCTTATAGAGTTTACAACAATAAGCACAAAAGATTGAAGAATCAGTGCATGTTGTATTCTACGAAAAGTCACAAGGTGTGCCTGCTGAAGAAGAAATATCAGAATGTATGAAAAAGCTAATCATACATGAGCAAAGAACTGAATCTGATGCTAGGCAAATCAAGTCAATTGAACTAAATGATGATTCTGACAATGACTCTCCTCCCCCTAGTCATGACAAGATAAATATAGTTCACGACAAAGAATTTCCAGCAAAAGACGCGGTTGCTCCGGAAGTTGCTGAAATTACACAATCTCCAGTGCCTGCTGATGAACTACCTCAATCAAGCAATGTTGAACAAGCAGTTGCTGATGAACAAATCTCAGCAGAGACACAAATTCCCAGTAGTACTGAACAAGTACATACTGAAGAGTCACATGCTGATGAGCAAACATATCCGGATCCAACAAGCAGAAAACCTGTTAATAAATGGATTAGAGATCATCCCTCTACGGATATGATTGGCGACATTAACAAACGCCAAGTGACTAGATCCAAAGCTACTCATGGACTTGCTGAAGAAGCAATTGTCGTAGAAGTAGAATCTTTGTTCTCTTGCTTTGTGTCAGAAATTGAACCTAAAACCATAGAAGAAGCTTTAAAGCATTCTGAATGGATAAAGGCAATGCAAGAAGAACTGGATCAATTTGAAAGAAACAAAGTCTGGAAACTTGTGCCACTTGCTGAAGACAAGAAAGCTATTGGTACAAAGTGGGTGTTCAGAAACAAGCTGAGCGAGTCTGGTGAAGTAACAAGAAATAAAGCACGTTTAGTTGCTCAAGGTTACTGTCAGACTAAAGGATTGGACTATGATGAGTCTTATGCACCAGTTGCAAGATTGGATGCAATTAGGCTTTTCTTGGCCTTTTCTGCTCACAATGACTTCATTGTTTACCGAATGGATGTTAAAAGTGCATTCTTGAATGGTGAACTTGCTGAACAAGTCTACCTAGAACAACCCCTGGCTTTGAACTTCCCTCAGAAATCAAGATGGTATACAAGCTTCAGAAAGCTGTATATGGTCTAAAGCATGCACCAAGAGCATGGTATGATACCTTGGCTAAGTTCTTGCTGGAAAATGGTTTCAAGAAAGGTGAAGTTGACAAAACCTTATTTACCATGAACCATGATGGTAAAATACTCTTAGTTCAAATTTATGTGGATGACATAATTTTTGGATCTAAGGACAAGCAACTTTGTGATGATTTTGCCAAACTCATGACAAATAAGTTTGAAATGAGTATGATGGGAAAATTGAATTATTTCCTAGGATTGCAAGTCAAGCAACTCAAAGATGGAGTATTCATAAATCAAGCAAAGTATGCGAAAGAAATGCTCATAAAGTTTAGGATCAAAGAGGATGAGAAACCTGAAAAGATCCCTATGAGTGTTGGTACCAAATTGGGCTATACTAAAGAGGACAAAAGTGTTGAAGAACACAAGTATAGGAAGCTCATTGGTTCCTTGTTGTATCTAACAGCATGTAGACCTGACATTCAGTATGCTGTTTGTGTGTGTGCAAGATTCAAATCTGATCCAAGAGAATCACACTACAAAAAGGCAATCAAGATACTGAAATATGTTAAAGGTACAGTCAATGTTGGATTATGGTATCCTAAAGATTCTGGACTTGAATTGGTTGGTTATTCTGATGCTGATCATGGAGGATCAACTCTTGATAGAAAAAGTACCTCTGGAACTTGTCAGTTTTTTGGTACTAGATTAATATCATGGTTCAGCAAGAAGCAAACCTGTGTTGCCAATTCATCTACTGAATCTGAATACATTGCAGCTGGTTGTTGCACAGCTCAAATCCTATGGATTCAGCAACAATTAAGAGATTATGGTATTTCTGCAAAGAAAACACCAATCTTTTGTGATAATACAAGTGCTATTGCAATCACGCAAAATCCGAAGTTTCACTCAAGGACTAAGCACATTGATATTAGACATCATTTCATTAGAGATCATGTGGAAAAAGGTGATATTGAGGTTGTGAAAGTAGGCACTGATGATCAGCTTGCTGACATCTTTACCAAGCCCCTACCGGATAATAGGTTCGCAATGCTAAGGTATAACCTTGGATTGATTGAACTACCTCAATAAAGGATACACTTGGTAGAATGCTGAAACAGGTATTCAGCAAGCCAAAGTATTCCTGTTTAAAAGACTCAGTCACTGATTTCTTCTAAGAAATGATAGGTCACTACATGTTTGCTGAAACAGGCATTCAACAAGTAATTCCTTCAAAACGGGTATTTGTTAGGAAACTTGATCACTTGCTGAGACAGGCACTCAGTAAGAGAAAGAGCTTAAGGATTGCTGAGACAGGCACTCAGACAATCAAAGATACTGAAACAGGTATTCAAGTATCAAAGGAATTTTCTAAGACGGGAACTCAGAAAAAGAGCAAAGCTCATCTCTCAGATTTTACCAAAGGATATCTCAAGTACAAAAGAATTTACTGATACGGGAAATCAGAAATATCTTTTAAACTTAAGAAATTATGAGATATCTAATTAAGGGGGAACTTTCAGCAAGTATCTAGGTTGATAATTCAAACTCGCTGAAAAGATTCTTGTCTATTTCAGCAAGCAATCTATCCCTTAAAACTCGGTAAAATCAATTTGTGACGTTAATCGGGCACAGATAAACTCGTAATAATCATGACATGAAATTCAATCGTGGTCATTGATTAAAAGGAGTTACTAATCTAACGGTTAATAAAACAAAGAGAGAGAGAGTGCTCTGACGGTTTCAAGTTAGTGGGCCACTACGCATTTAATGCAAAGGCTCCACTAACTCCAGTGTTTCTCTGTTTTACCCTTGCTGAGAGCTCAAATCGATTGAGTTTCTCACACACCAGAGGCACTATATAAAGAAGGAGTTAGAGAAATGACAAAATTCTTTAACTCACATTTCCTTTCTCTGCAAATTTTAGCCTGAATCTACTGTACCTCCGGTCAAAAAGCAAACTATCTCTTTTCGTACACATTTTCTTGCTCTATAAAAGAAATGGCTCCCAAAAGACAGTCTTCTAAGTCCTCAAAGTCATCAAAGGTTGACAGTGCTAAAACACGCACTGCTCCGGTGACTACTCCGGCTACAACCACAACGAAAGTTGTGTTGAAAAACGACCGCATATCCGAAAAACCTATGCCTCTGTCATATCTTGACACTGCAAAGTGTGAGATGTTGATGCAATGGGGAGGTTTTGCTAAAGAAAAGTACATTAGGTACTTTTATGAACAAGAACTCGATGACGAAAATGAAGAGGCGCTTGAGCTTATCAAGCAGCAAGGCCTCATGAACTTTATCTCTGCTCGCACTAAGCAAGTGAGCATGATTGATACAATGGAATTCTACAACAATGCAGAAATCCAGTCCCTTACTGATAGTAAAGGAGTCACTGAAAAAGTGATCTTTACTACAGTTCAGAACACGCAAATCGTCCTGAAATGGACTGATTTAGCGGAGATTTTTCAGATTCCAACTACTGGAACTGAAGATGACGTCACTACCACTGACGAAGAAATTGAAGCTTTCTACAGTGACGTCAGAAATGAGAAAATGAAGAAAGGCGAGATTGCTCCCGTGACTTGGACAAAGCACGTTAAGAGAAAGTATCTCTGCCATTCACTTGGTCTAGTAGCTCTGCTACTAATAAAAGTTCTTGACTCCCAAGTTGGAGGAATTGACCAAGTAGGCCTGAGAAGATGGCCATTGCTGATGCATATCCATGAAAATAAAACGGAACTTAACTGGGCTAAGTACATTTTCAACAGGCTTGTTGATTGTGTTACTAAGTTTAAGGTAAAGGTAGAAGACAACAAGGTCTAACCTTCCTTTCCAGTTATGTATGGCATCAAGATATGCTACATCCTTGAACATTTCAGGATTCAACTAAGAAACCCATTGCCAATCAAAAAGTCTGTATGCAATGTGGGAAGATCATTCTACAAGCAGAATGTACCTAAAACTGCTGGAAAGACAACTAAGAAGACAACAACTGCAAATGTTGTCAGCACAAGCCAGCAAGAAAGGTATACAACAGCTGCAGATGTTACCACTCAGCAACTTAGAGATGAAACTGCTGTTGGTGGTGGTCACACAAAAGAAACTGCTGTAGAAAATCAACAAGGTACGTGTACAAGAGCCGTTGCTGAAAATGCAACTATAGATGACTCTGGGAAACTGGAGAAATCTAACAAGAAGAAGAGGAAAGCTGATGATGACACTCAGACTGCAGCGTCATCAGCAAACCCCGTACCTAAGAGGAAACGGACCAGCAACAAAAGGAAGAAAACACTGGCCCGCAAGTCAGTCCCTGTTGTCCAAGACCTCTCAGACAATTCCCAGACAAATGCTGAAACGCATTTGCCAGTAGATGTTGCTGAGGTGATCACTGAAACCTATGTCAGCAATGTTGAAGTGTTTGCAGAAGCCTTCAACAATCAACTTAACGTTGATACCTCTACTGAGAATAGACCACAAGGCAGTGGAAATGAAATTCTTGCCCAAGTCCCAGATATCTACATTGTAGATAATTTAGATGATCCAACTTTGGAACCAGCAAGTGATATTGCTGCTGATCTGCAAAGAGCGACACTTGCTGATGCTGCTGAAAAGATGGTTGCTGAACAAGCAACTCATCAAGTTACTGAAACCCCGCTTGCTGAAGGACCAGTTGCTGAGACAGCAATGGTTCCGGTTCAAGAAGTTGCTGAAACACAAGAAGCATTATTCAACGACGCATCCCCTGATGCTGAGAATACTGGCCCAAGTTCACCCAAGACATCAATCGAAAAAGTCCAGCTTGTACTGGAAGAAATAAGCAAACAAATGGAGTTGGAGATTGAAGAATCATCCAACAAATCTATTGATGCCTTCATGACAAGCAGTGAGCTCAAGGGTCAAGATGCTTCTGCTCAACTTGTCATTTCAGAGACAAGGGAGATTGCTGAAACCGCACAGCTTTCTCAAATAGAGCAAAACCAGAAGTCTGCTGAAGAAACAGTCCAAGAAGCTGAAGAAACTGTTAATACTGAAAGGACTGAGCCACAACCTGTCCTTCTTCAGCAGGTAGTTAATTCAACCATCAGTAAAACTTCAATTTCTGAAACTTGTTCTTTTGCTAATATTATATTATCTCTACAGACTTCTCAAGATGCAAGTCATGTAAGAAAATATGGTCAGAGTTACCCCTAGGGTACGCAGCGGAATTTCAAAATTTTCTTAACATACAGGTTAATTGATTATGCATATGTCGTATATATATAAACACGTCAATTAGAAGACTGATGAATGTGTATTTTACACTTTCATTCGAGTCTTTTTCACCTAATTTAGCTATCCTCTATGTTAATTTAGCTATATTTTAGTACATTTTATTAGAATAGTGTCACGTTTCCTTTTAGATTTTATTTTACAGGTTTTGGTTGAAATTCGGAGATTTACGGGCAATTATATTACTGTCTACAAAGAATTGGTGTTCCAGAAGCATATTTGGAGTATCTGAAGGTTTCCGGATAGGATTTGGAGTCTAGGGGCCGAATCTGGAGGTTAGAAGGCTACTAGAAGTCATAAACCGAGTCCGAAAAGGTGAAGAAATCCAAAACCGCGTCGAAAATGCGAAAATTCCGCGTTTACACTGTGGGGCGAACCGCCCCGTGCCTCGGGCGAACCGCCGCGGGCAATTTCCGGGCCTATATATAGTTGCGAGTTTTCTCTCCGAAAATCATATCTTTCCAAGCCTACTTTCTCACCTCTCTCTATAGTTTTAGGTAGGAACTTCCCGGGGCCTGTCCTGGGAATTCCATAGCTTAGGGGATACTTTTTCATAGCAGATTGGATCGCGTAGGATCACAATCATCCGAAGATTGACAACCTTCGGTAACTTTGTATCTTACAACTTTTATCTACTTATTTTATATTCTTTCAATATGTTTTCTTCTATGATTGCTATTGATTGCATGCACATTATGAGTAGCTAAATTTATCGTTGGTGGTAGTATGTGAATTCTTAGCGAGGGAAGATAATCATGCTAATGGCTATATCGCGCATTATACTCCGTGTCATTGCTTTATTTCGTTGATGAGTTGAACACCAAAATTCTCGTATGTTGTATTGATCATTATGCACACTAGGACACTTGTCGGCCAATCAGACCAAATTATCTTCGTAGTGTTGAATGATTACGGAACACAATAGGACGTTAGTTGTTGACAGGTCAGACCCATATTATCTTCGTAGATTCATGCATGATTATCGACCCATTATCTTCGTAGATTCATGCATGATTACGGACCCAAGATTCATTCAAAGATCTCTATGCAAGACCGAGGAATTTATGCATGATTATCGACCCATTATGTTAAGAAGGACCATACTATCACCAACCTCCATTATCTGCTTGAAAACCCCCTATTGCTTTCTATCTGCTGTTTTATATTCTCTTGATTAAATAGATAAAGCTAGTTATAGTCCTGAGAGAACGACACTCGAGTCATTCTACTACTACACTACGGTTTTCGTTGTAGTTGTGGATTGCCTTTGGCTGTTACAAATTTATTTGACTGAATCTGACACGTTCATCAAAGACTAACCTTACTTCCAAAGCAGCTTCCAAGTCTTCGTAATAATCCGGTGTATCTTCACCTTCGTCGAAGTCGAAGATATCTGCAATACTTTGATTATCTGCAAGACAATAAAAGTTAGTTTCCAGCTCCTAGAACCTCAACCTTGGTATCCACGGATGAACAGCCTATCGGAAGAATGCTAGGATATTCTTTGTGTGACCAAGAAGATGGGGCGGCGATAACTCCGGTGGTGGCGCGCGCAGGTGGATAAAGAGGAGGGGAGAGTTTTTATTTTCTCTAAGAAAACTGGGTAGAATGACTGTCAAAGTCTATGTCAAAAACTCTCTAATAGTCTACTATATATAGTAGTCAATAGAAGCCTAAAGCATAAGCAATTAGACTTCGTAAAGGAATAAGAATCTAATTCTTATCGCACAAGGAAACCAATATCAAGTCTAGATTAATTCCCAATCAAATTAAAACTCAATCAGGAAAATCTAACTTATCCCTTGGACTTCTAATAGAGGAAGGAGTCGAACTCCTTCCCCTCATCCATCACTGCGCGCGCGCGCGCTCTCCCAGGGACAGTAGGTGGGTCCCGATTTTGGGACCCACTTATAGTTCTAAGGCAATTCAAACTCCAAGTAGATTTTGCCATGTGCATATGTTAATTCTAAATTAACATATCCTTTTTAGTCAAACCTCCATTATATTTCCAAAATATAATCTTTAATTGTATTTACATAAAATACAATTAATTAGCCAATTCAATTAATAATTCCAAATCATTAATTGAGCCACCAAATATTATAATTAATTCCAAATCAATTATAATCCATCAATCACAATTAATTCCAAATTAATTGCGATTCCATCTTCAAGGATATTCTGATAGACTGAATCATCACATAGTGTGACCCATAGGGCCTCATCGTATTAAGCAAGTCCTAGACTAGGCAACATGGAATTCCTAGACGGTTCCATTTGCAATATTAATACGTGAGGACGTTTGAGAGGTTTCTCAAAGCTAACCCTTTCGTTGCGAAGCCTGTTGCGCTCAACGCGGCGATGGTAACGTCCCTTCATCTGACTTGCTCGAATGTATCTAGGATCGATGAAGTGTCTATCCAAATAATACATCCACGGGCGTCTTCAGTGAGTTGCATGGTGAATCCAATATCTATTATGACCATCATAATAATATTGATACGCTGGCCAGCGGTTTTACCATCACAACTATGGACGACTATGAGCAGTGCTCTCCTGTGCTACACTTGAGAGATGAATCCTTCACAAAATCACTTATCACCCCCATTTGTATGTAGCCATAATCCTGGATCGTGTCTTAGGTCAGCTGCTTATTCAGAGCTGACATCAACGGGTCCACCAAGGATATAGGGCAACAAATGTGATGATAAAGTCCTGTAAGTTCAAAGGACGAATGGCATCACTTCGACAACTCACCGGTTCCCATAGACACGTCGGTGTAGAGTATACATCGATGGGAGTGTCCGGTGGGTACTTCCATTGTTCGATAAAGCTTCTTCGAACAATTATGCGCAGTTATGGGAACGTTCCTTGATTGTCCAACAATCCGTTCCGTGGCCGTGGGATCGGCTCACACTTGCTCCAACAAGTATAACCTCCACGCATACTAGTCTTGTCAGGTTCATTCAGACCCCCACATCCGAGATGAACCACGACTAGGGAGAGTTTGGGATAGATGATAACTCACATAGCTCCCACTAACTGTGTGATCGGTCATCTATCCGAGGGGACATGTTTAATATCAATACAGACAGTAATAAAGATATGACATGCTGCAGCCTGGTGTAATATAAATATGAAAGCGATACTCAATAGTAAAATGCAACAAACATATATTATATTACGTTGACCTGTGTAATAGTACATATATGTCCTCTATAAGGGCACCATGCCCTTATTAAGGACTGTCTCTAGGACATATACACTATCAATCTCCCACTTGGACTAGAGCCAGTCACCTTTATGCCTAATGCCCAGATTAGCATAATGTCTTAAGTGGACTTCCACTGATAAGACCTTAGTGAAAGGATCTGCCACGTTGTCCGTGGTAGAGACACGTTCTATACTAACTTCTCCTCTATCTATAATCTCACGTATAACGTGATACTTTGTAAGTACATGTACGTTCTTGTTTGTAGATCTAGGCTCCTTAGCTTGAGCGACGGCGCCCGTATTGTCCCGATAAATCGTTATTGGACTAGGAGCAGGAACAACCCTCAATTCCTTCAAGAACTCTGAAATCCAGACAGCTTCTTTCGAAGCTTCTGATCCAGCAATGTACTCGGCTTCTGTGGATGAGTCAGCAATCGTGGCTTGCTTAGAACTCTTCCAACAGATATCTCCTCCGTTCATTTTGAATACGTATCCTGTCTGTGACTCAAAGTCATAAGGATCTGATTCAAATCCAGCGTCGACATAACCAGACATCTTTAATTCTGGTTCTCCACCAAACACCAAGAACATCTCTTTAGTCCGTCAAAGGTACTTAAGAATGTTCTTTACAGCAGTCCAGTGAGGTACTCCTGGATTCTGTTGGTGTCGACAAGTGACACTAAGCGCATATGCCACATCGGGCCTTATGCAATTCATTGCATACATTATAGACCCTACTGCCGAAGCATAGGGCACACGACTCATTGCATTTCTATCTTCATCAGTTTTAGGACTATCCTTAACTGATAAAACAATCCCATGCCTAGCTGGGAGAAAGCCTCGCTTTGAGTCGTCCATCTTATAATGCTTCAGTATTTTGTCGATGTAGGTGGACTGTGTCAATCCTAACATCCTCTTGGATCTATCTCTATAGATCTTGATCCCTAGGATGTTCACCCAAGTCCTTCATCGAGAAGGTACTTGATAACCAAACTTTAGTCTCTTCTAGCATAGAGACATTGTTTCCCATGATCAAAATGTCATCAACATAGATGATCATGAAAACGACTCCCTTGTCGCTGTGCCTAGTGTAGACACAGGGATCTTCCTTGCTTCTGATGAAGTCAAACCATTTGACAGCTTCATCAAAGCGGATATTCCAGCTCCTTGACGCTTGCTTTAGCCCATAGATGGATCTTTGTAATTTACATACAGCAGTTGGCCTGGTTTTACTAATAAAACCTTCCGGTTGTACCATATAGACCTCTTCCTCAAGGTTTCCATTGAGGAAGGCAGTCTTTACATCCATCTGCCAGATCTCATAATCATAGTAGGCAGCTATCGCAAGTAGAATTCGAATGGACTTCAATTTTGCTACCGGTGAAAAGGTTTCATCGTAATCGATGCCATACCTTTGCGTGTAGCCTTTCGCCACAAGCCTAGCTTTGTGCGTTTGTACCTTGCCATCGGCATCTGTCTTTCGTTTAAAGACCCATTTGCACCCAATAGGTCTAACCTCTTGGGGAAAGTCTACCAAGTTCCAAACTTGGTTCAGGTACATGTCCATTTCCAATTCCATGGTCTCTTTCCATTTTTCTGAGTCAATATCAATTATTGCCTCTTTGTAGGTCTCGGGATCTTCCCGATCTGATAAGCCGACATCAAGTTTACTGATGTCTTCTATCATAAGGCTTTGCTTCTGAGGTCCTCTTAGGATCCTCTTCGACCTACGGAGCTCGACTGTTCTGGTGCTTTTCTTTTCTGGCTTCGTGTAACACGAACATTATCAGTGGGCACTGATGCAGCTGGTCGCGCCCCGCGACCCTGTTCCCTAGCGGGAGGCTGCTCTTGTGCAACTTGTTGCACAGTTTGATTGACAACGGGTTCTATTGGTGTGGTTTCTACTGTTGATCTAATCACAGGACTCCCACTGACTATGACACGCCTAGCAAGTGTCATATCATTACCTTGTCTGCTTCGAAAGCTCCCACTGAACTTGAGTCCAAATCAGAAAATTTAGAGAACTCATGTTCGCGCGTGTCAAAGTCTTGAATTTCTTCAAGTTCTATCATGTCATCTAACCTCTCTTCTTCGAGGTATTCTGCTTCTAAAAACTTAACGTTTCTAGATACTATCACCTAGTGATCTTCAGCATGATAGAATTCATAGCCTCTCGTCTAACGAGAATAGCCTATGAAATATACTTTGACACCCTTGGCATCTAACTTATCAGTGAGCATCAGTTTGACTATCGCAAGACAGCCCCAAGGTCTAAGATAGCCCAGTGAGGGCTTCTTTCCCTTCCATAACTCATAAGGAGTTTCCTCCACTGATTTAGATGGTACACGGTTCAGAATGTAGATTGCAGTTTGTAGTGCATATTCCCATAGATGTTTTGGAAGAGTCGAGAATCCAATCATTGATCTCACCATGTCTAACAGGGTTCGATCCCTTCTCTCAGACACACCATTTAACTGTGGTGTTCCAGGAGGAGTCCATTGCGATTGAATTCCATTTTCCTTCAAGTAGTCGATAAATTCTTCACTAAGGTACTCACCTCCTCGATCCAATCGAAGAGTGACTATCATTAGGTTCAATTCATTCTCGACCTCATTCCTAAACTCCTTGAATTCCCCAAAGGTCTCGGATTTATTCTTCATAAGATAAATATATCCATACCTTGAGAAATCGTCAGTAAAGGTAATGAAGTAAGGATAACCCCCACGCGCATGGTCTTTAAAAAGTCCACATACATCGGTATGTATGAGCTCTAAGCAGCGAGTGGTACGAACACCTTGTCCAACAAAAGGTTTGTTCGTCATCTTACCCTTAACACATGATTCACATGTATCATATGATTCAAAATCAAATGGTTCTAAGTAGTCCAACTTCCTTAGTCTTTGAATCCGTGTTTCATTGATATGGCCTAGCCAACATTGCCATAGATAAGATGGATTATTCTTCCTACTTGAAGACGGTTGTTTGTTATGTATATGAAATAAAGGTAGACTACTTTGCAAAATATATAAACCATTCACTAAGCGAGCTTTTCCATAATACTGGTCATTTAATGAAAAATAACAAGTATTAGGAAAAACCCAAATTGTCCAACAATGGAATGGAAATAATATTTCTGACAATGGATGGAACAAAATAAACGTTATCAAGTTCTAAACATTGTCCTGATGGTAAATCTATCTTGCAGCGTCCAATGCGTTTGGCTTCAACTGAATTGTTGTTCCCAACATGCAAGTTGATTTCACCTTACTTGACTAGCCTGTGTTCAATGGCCCCTTGCACATTATTATAAATGTGCGAGCCACATGTTGTATCTAATACCCAACCATTGGAGTCAAAAGTAATCATGTTCATGTTCATTTCAATAACAAACATACCTGAGCTAGAAGCCGGTGGCTTCTTAGCTTGATCTTCCCCTAGCTTAGGGCAATCAATCTTCCAATGCCCTTTCTGCTTAAGAAAAGACATTGATCTGTGTGTACCGTTCCGCTTCTCTTGAACTTCCTTTTCTGGTTCAGACGCTTAGGCTTATCACTTGAAGTGTTAGCCTTGGCTCCCGACTTTCCCTTACCCTTAGCACCTTTATTTCTCGGGTTTCGGTTAGACGGTTGCCCAACAAACATGATCGACTTTTCCTTCTTAGGAAGAGTTTGATCATATGTCTTCAGCAGATTATGGAGTTCGGGCAGTGTTACGTCCTTCGCATTCATGGTGGTTAACGATGAACTGCGAATACGAACTCGGCAATGATTGAAGGACAAAGATCACCATGATCTTATTCTCATCTTGAGAACATGTTCAGACATGTTCCCTCCTTCATTGAGCTTGCATCTGTGTATCTCTTTGATCAAATCAAATTCAACACTTCCAGCTGTCGTCTTAAAGACTGACTCAAGATGCTTCAGCATCTCATACGGCAACATGCTTTCATGTTGCCTCTGCAGCTCATCGCTCATTGCCGCCAGCATAATACACTGCGCGGATCTAGCATTCTCATGATGCTTATCAGACCCTGCCTTGTTGGCCTGATTCCAAATCAGCAACTTGATAGGCAGTCTGATTCTCGGGACACACGGGACTAGCCTCGTCCAAGACATACTCAATCCTTTCGTACCTCAGCACCAAACATATATTCCTGATCCAATCTAGGAAGTTTGGTCCGGTCAAAATTTGCTTCTCTAAGACAACACGGAGCGAGATTCTCGCCATTTCGGTTTCCAGGAGAAATAATATAGAACGAAAATAATAAATCAACTATTGAAATATTATTTCTAAATACACAGTCAACATAACTAAACAACAAGGTCCTTTAGCTGTTTAGCTCCCACTATTTTCACATATGCTTGCCCCCACAACAAACATACAGGTAATGTCCAACAAGTTACCGTAGTGGCCAAGATCCAAATCCATACTATGCCATACTCCAACGGGGGCTGGTCGCATAGCATAATATGACCGGTAGGACTAGTAAGACTATCCAATTGCGTCACGCAACTCTTGGTTGTTAAATCCAATTTAACCCGATGCCCTACATATTGCACCTATCGAGGTCGCTAGATACAATATGCAGTAAGTCATAACCATAGGCTTACTCTAATCCGACGATTACTGCGAGTCTTGTAAGACGAGGTCGCCAATACAAGAAAACGCAATGAAAGTTCAGAATTAAAGCACCCTATGGAAAGCATCTCAGAAATACATACATATATATGTTTCTGTACTTATATTGGTTGGGGCTTGTAGCTTGAGGGTTGTTATCAGTCATCTACAAACAAATAAGGGCGCCGCCTACCCATCATGCATGAACGGTCTACACGTAATGGATGCCGCCTATCCATTCTAGTTCTAAACGCGGTCAAGCACATAATGGGTGCCGCCTACCCATACATAAATATGCGGTCCGACATATAAGAGGGCGCCGCCTACCCTCGCATGCATAGCGGTCGAACGGAAAGTAAAATACTTGGTATTTAAACATGCATTGTCAAACAATAGCATATCGAGCATACGAAACAAATAGTAGCCTATGTGGATGACAAATGACTTCATAATTTCATAATGAAAATTATAATCCCATACTTATAATCTCTATAAAATAATTGAAAATTTGGACTAGATTGAAAAATCGAAAATTCTATTGACCAAGTAGCAATTTTTGAAAATCGGAAGGACTTAATTGTAATTTTAAAAACCTCAGAGGTGTTAAATCTAAAATTCAAAAGTAGAAGGACTAATTTGCAATAAACAATAAATTGATAAATTACAAATAAGCCCTTTAACTTTATACTAATTAAATTTAACCCCTCTAGTTTGAAACAATTACAATTAAATCATATTTATATTCCAAATATAAAATTCAATCCTCAAAACTTTCAAAAATTTGATTTTGGGTCCAACCCGAAAATATATATAATTTATTTATTTATTTTTTTTTTTTGAAAACGTGGGGCGGGACCGTCCCCCCGGTGCCCGCGGCACGCGGTTAACGGCGCCGCGGATCCGGGCGACCGGCGCCCGCGGCACTCGGGCACCGGTGCCTCGGGTGCAGGCGCCCGGCGCCCCAGGTGCCGGGCGCTTGCGTCCGCAGGCCCCCGGGTACCTGCGTCCCCCAGGTACCCTGGTGCCCGCGGCACACGGCGCCTGCGGTGCCGCAGGCGCCCGCCGCCTGCGTCACGCAGGCGGCCCGGTCAATATATATATATATATATATATATATATATATATATATATATATATATATATATATATATATATATATATATATATATATATATATATATCTATATATATATATATATATATATATATATATATATATATATATATATATATATATATATATATTTTTTTTTTTTTTTTTTTTTTTTTTGAAAAAATATAAATTCTAAATTTATATAAAAAACAAAACTTTTGAAATCGAATTAATCATAAAATCAATTGCATTCACATATCTACAAAATCATACAATATATATACGTATATACGTAATCAATTAACCTGGCTCTCATACCACTGTAAGAAAATATGGTCAGAGTTACCCCTAGGGTACGCAGCGGAATTTCAAAATTTTCTTAACATACAAGTTAATTGATTATGCATATGTCGTATATATATAAACACGTCAATTAGAAGACTAACCTTACTTCCAAAGCAGCTTCCAAGTCTTCGTAATAATCCGGTGTATCTTCACCTTCGTCGAAGTCGAAGATATCTGCAATACTTTGATTATCTGCAAGACAATAAAAGTTAGTTTCCAGCTCCTAGAACCTCAACCTTGGTATCCACGGATGAACAGCCTATCGGAAGAATGCTAGGATATTCTTTGTGTGACCAAGAAGATGGGGCGGCGATAACTCCGGTGGTGGCGCGCGCAGGTGGATAAAGAGGAGGGGAGAGTTTTTATTTTCTCTAAGAAAACTGGGTAGAATGACTGTCAAAGTCTATGTCAAAAACTCTCTAATAGTCTACTATATATAGTAGTCAATAGAAGCCTAAAGCATAAGCAATTAGACTTCGTAAAGGAATAAGAATCTAATTCTTATCGCACAAGGAAACCAATATCAAGTCTAGATTCATTCCCAATCAAATTAAAACTCAATCAGAAAAATCTAACTTATCCCTTGGACTTCTAATAGAGGAAGGAGTCGAACTCGTTCCCCTCATCCATCACTGCGCGCGCGCGCTCCCAGGGACAGTAGGTGGGTCCCGATTTTGGGACCCACTTATAGTTCTAAGGCAATTCAAACTCCAAGTAGATTTTGCCATGTGCATATGTTAATTCTAAATTAACATATCCTTTTTAATCAAACCTCCATTATATTTCCAAAATATAATCTTTAATTGTATTTACATAAAATACAATTAATTAGCCAATTCAATTAATAATTCCAAATCATTAATTGAGCCACCAAATATTATAATTAATTCCAAATCAATTATAATCCATCAATCACAATTAATTCCAAATTAATTGCGATTCCATCTTCAAGGATATTCTGATAGACTGAATCACCACATAGTGTGACCCATAAGGCCTCATCGTATTAAGCAAGTCCTAGACTAGGCAACATGGAATTCCTAGACGGTTCCATTTGCAATATTAATACGTGAGGACGTTTGAGAGGTTTCTCAAAGCTAACCCTTTCGTTGCGAAGCCTGTTGCGCTCAACGCGGCGATGGTAACGTCCCTTCATCTGACTTGCTCGAATGTATCTAGGATCGATGAAGTGTCTATCCCAATAATACATCAACGGGCGTCTTCAATGAGTTGCATGGTGAATCCAATATCTATTATGACCATCATAATAATATTGATACGCTGGCCAGCGGTTTTACCATCACAACTATGAACGACTATGAGCAGTGCTCTCATGTGCTACACTTGAGAGATGAATCCTTCACAGAATCACTTATCACCCCCATTTGTATGTAGCCATAATCCTGGATCGTGTCTTAGGTCAGCTGCTTATTCAGAGCTGACATCGACGGGTCCACCAAGGATATGGGGCAACAAATGTGACGATAAAGTCCTGTAAGTTCAAAGGACGAATGGCATCACTTCGACAACTCACCGGTTCCCATAGACACGTCGGTGTAGAGTATACATCGATGGGAGTGTCCGGTGGGTACTTCCATTGTTCGATAAAGCTTCTTCGAACAACTATGCGCAGTTATGGGAACGTTCCTTGATTGTCCAACAATCCGTTCCGTGACCGTGGGATCGGCTCTCACTTGCTCCAACAAGTATAACCTCCACACATACTAGTCTTGTCAGGTTCATTCAGACCCCCACATCCGAGATGAACCACGACTAGGGAGAGTTTGGGATAGATGATAACTCACATAGCTCCCACTAACTGTGTGATCGGTCATCTATCCGAGGGGACATGTTTAATATCAATACAGACAGTAATAAAGATATGACATGCTGCAGCTTGGTGTAATATAAATATGAAAGCGATACTCAATAGTAAAATGCAACAAACATATATTATATTATGTTGACCTGTGTAATAGTACATATATGTCCTCTATAAGGGCACCATGCCCTTAGTAAGGACTGTCTCTAGGACATATACACTATCAAGTCAGATGGTTGCTGAAGCCTCTGCACCAGAACCAACACTCCCTGCTCAGCAGGATGAACAAATGGAGGATGCTACTCAAGCTCCTCATGGAATGGAAATTGTAGTACCTGAGCTTGCTGACTCTCAGCAGGCTCAAAAGGAGACCACTGAAGTGGTACACATCACTGAAGATCATCAAGTAAGTTCTGAGGAACTGTACTTGAACTTCAAAAGGACAACTTTGTCAAGAGTTGCTAAGTCCGTCAGCAACTGGCAAAGGTACAGACGAATGGATTTCTCTGATCTTCACCTTCATCTCTCAAACGAGAAAAAGAGATCTTCTCTGCTGAAGCTCGAAACATTTGTCCACTCCATCCTTCCTGAAGAAATGTCATATTCTCAGCAAATGAGCTCGAATCTGATTGCTCAAATCAGAGAGAATATGAAGGCAAAATTCAAGAGTGCCTCTCCAGCTGAACAAGTTGTGATGCTCAAAGGTTCATTTGTACCTGTGGTGGCTGATCCCCACAAAATCAATGAGGAAGATGAAGTGACAAGTGTTGCTTTGTATAAGCCTGTTGAGCTAGTCATTCTGACAAACGATGATGAAGAAGAAGAAGATGAGAACATTCCCACTGATCCCAGTGATGATGAAGGGAAAGATTCCAAGGACAAGAAAGACGATGATGATGACAATCAAGGTCCAAGTCCTGATGCTGGAGGATTGAAGTTGACAGCTGCTGAAAATGCTCAACCTGAAAATCAGCAAGCTGAACAACAACAACCTCAGAAAGAATCTCAACCTCCTCCTGCTGTTGCTGAAAATCAAGCACCTGTGCAAGGTGCTGATACTGAAGAGGAATATGCCAGAAAAAGGGTTGCCTTGAAAAATGGCAAAAGTCCAGTTTCTGATGCCAAGGTTACTGAAGAAAACCTTGAGGATGATGAAAAACAAGATGAAGATTACCAACGCGCTCTCAAGAACAGTCTCTTGATCCATGCAAGACATACGCAGGATCTAGAAATTGGTCAATCTTCAGGAGTAAGATCAACGGAAGTCCCCTCCCTTTCATTTACTACTGACGAAACCCCAGTAATTGAGTCTCAAACTCAATTAAAACTAACTACTGGTGAAACTCCAGTTGTTGAGTCTGAAGCGTTGCCATCAGCAACCACTCAACAAAAAGGAAGTGAAGCTACTGATAAAGGTTCAAAAGTTGCTCAACTTGATAAATCTGAGGATGATGACTACTTGTCAGAAAATGAGGATGAACAATCCAAGCGAGACCCAAAAGTTGTTCAGATTCCTCCTCCTGATTACATCAATGATTTAGACGATGGTCTAAGAGCAGAATTGCTGACGCGTGATGATCAGTTTGCTTCCGAACTTAAGGTTCATTCCTTGACACCACATTTAGTGCCGTTCCCAAGAGTTGAGGAGTTTACTCCTAGAATTTTAGCACTAAAGGAAGTCCATAATGCCTGCAAATCTGAAGATGAGGCATTGCTTGCTGAGAGCCCACTTGACTTTGGAAAGATATTGGCTACAGTGTTGAGACGCACTACTACTTTGACCATAGCTCAGAAAGACATCAGTCTTTATCATAAAAGCTATGAAGAAGATGTAAGTCAAGCTCTAAAGCTAGCAAAGACCGCTCTCGTAAAGGCACATACTTTCATGGATGAGAAGGCCGCAACAGAGAAAAGACATGAAGAGAACATGATGAGCATTCAAAAAGAGTTGTCAAAAATGACTACTGATCAACAACAAATCATCATGAAGTATAACAGTTTAAGCACTCTTGCTGAAAATTGCAATGAGTTTTATTCTCTGCACATCACTCCGATGTTGCAATCCATGTCTAAGGGGGAAAAGAAGAGTACCAGAAAAAGAAACCAAACCCCTCCTGCTGTTGATGAGCCACTGCCCATAGAACCACTTGCTGAAAAAGAGCAAAGTTCTAAAAGGCAATCAGAATCTGAGTTGAATTCAGCAAGTACCAAAAAGAGAAAAACCGCTGCTGAAACTCAAGATTTTTGCCACACTGAAAGTCATCACAATCTGAATGAAGATGATGAAGATGATGACAATCAAACAATAGCTCAAGCCATAAGAGCTAGACCCTTAACAGCCTTGACTCCGTCTGGCCACTCAAAGCATTTTTCGTCTGACTCTTCAGCAAGAGATCAAGACAATGCTAAGACAAGAAGAAGAAGGCAAAGCCAAGAAGAAAAAAGGCTGACCAGCATTGCTATTGGCTCCGGCATTGAATACACAAAGACCAGCAATGAAGAAACCACTCAGAATGTAATCAGAAACATTCATGGTTGCTGGATCTTAAAGCTGGAAGACTTGCTGGTGAATGAGTTCTTTCCTACAGCCATATTGAAACAAATGTTCAAATGGATTGAACTCAAAGTCGAAAGAAATCAAAGGGAAGAATCCCTCCCAAAAATATTGCTGGGAGATGGTTGAATCTTGAGGTCTCAGTAAGAAGAATCGCCATTGGTAAGACTTACAAACAAGAACCAATTAAATCTGATCAAACCACCTGGCATTGCTTACTACTCTGACCCAGTAACAAAGAAAACAAAGAAGAGACTTGGATTGATTCCTTATGAGTATTTCTATCTCACTGCTAAGGATCAAGAAGAAGATCTTCTCTGGCTAAGAAAGACTCATCCGAAAAGCATTTCAGATACACAGCTTCTCCATGCCAGCAATTGGGGCATGCATTTGTGGGTGACTAATTACATGGAAATGAATGCTGAAAAGCATCATCATACCGCCTGCAAAAACGCAAGAATTCTTCAACTACAAGTCCGTAGGCTTCTGGAAAACTACGAAAAGGACTGTGTTGAATTTACTGCACTTGCTGAGAAGAGTGTAAGAGAGATTTTGAGAAAATCCTCTGAAAGAGCTTAAGTCCCTGTAATACTTTTTGTTAAAGTTTTTGTTTGCTGATTATGTTTAAGTTATCTCTGCTATTTCATGTAAACTTCTGAAAGATAACTATCAGCAATGAAGCTTTTGACTCTTATTGGTTTTTGATTATGCAATTTACTTATGCTTACTATTTAATTATTCAAGTATGCTTGCATTAATCAACTGATTTATTCAACATCAGAAATCTCTAAAAGGGTAACAATTAATTTAGCCATGGATTGCTAACATCAAAAAGGGGGAAATTTGTTAGGAAACTTGTAATTTTGATGAGCAATTAACCATGCTAAATTAAGGAAAGTCCAGTAACTAGTACTCTTAAGGTCCATAGGAATTTAGAATATTAAGGACATTGTAAAAGAGGAACGTTTGCTGAAGACTTAGATTAGGTGTTAGTTAAGATGGTTTTTACCGCGTATGATGTATTTTATTTTCTGAAAAGAAAATAACTTATTGATGCTTTAGCTTATGATGTATCTTATTTTCTAAAAAGAAAATAACCTATTGAAGCATTTGTTGACGATGTACTTTGTTTCTACAAACAAACTATTGAAGCATTTAGAAACCGCTCAGAATCTTGAAGATTATTGAAGATCTGAAAACTTGAAGAATTTGAAGATCTGAAGACTTGAAGATTGCTGAAAACTGGTATCTACAAAGGCACGTGTTGCTCAGAAAGTGGAAACTTCAGCAACAACATTGCATAAGTGAAAATCTGAAAGACAGAGTAGGTTGTGCTTGCAGAAACTGAGATTAACCACTTGCTGATGGAACATATGTGACCTCTTGCTGAAAGTACTTAAATTTGCGCTCCAATGTTACTGTTTGAATTCTATTTAAATATGCATTAAATGCAAAGCTCGCACGCGAAGGACATGAAGACTAGAAGACAAACAAGGACGCTGCTGAAAGTACAAAAGCAAGATAGTGACATCTTAAGGATCAAAAGCCTTGGAATTTAAAATTCAAACGGCTCCTTATTTTCACTATAAATAGAGGTCATCCGGCAAAGAGTTGAAGTGTGTCAACAACGTGATCAAACTCTCACTTGTGCTTAAACTCACATACCTTCAAACTCTCTATACTGCCATTGATCCGTTCCAAGACTTAAAGCCTGAAAAAGCTACTTGTGAAGAAGTAGAACAAACTCGGCTAAGAAATTAGTTAAGTGTTCTTTCTTTCGAACAAGAACAAGTATTGACACCAGAAACAATCGAACTTGTTTACTGCAAAGTATTCAAAGTTGTGTTTCTTAGATTACTTGTTGTAACTGAATAAGTTATAATTAAGTTATCTCACCCCAAAACTCTCTAACTGAAAATACACCCTTTCAGGCGTGATATTCAGGGGGAACTTAATCGAGCATAGTTTTGCTGATTAAAAGTACCAAGTTTGGTGGAGAACAAGGTTACGTTCTCTAGATTAGGTTGGAGACAAAGCAAGTGTGCTTTGGTTTCTGTTAAATCGCTCTAGATAGGAGATTGTAAGGAACCTCAATCATATCTTAGTGGATTCAGTCCTAGAAAGGACAAAGTGGATTAGTTGAGAGATTACGCCACTATCAGATACCACTATAAAAGTGTTTGTGTGATTTACTTACTGTACTTAGCTTTCAGCAAATCATACATGTCTGTACACAACCACTCACATCACTTGCTGAAACCTTTACTTACTGAAAGAGCACTTATTGTATCAAAGACTTCCGCTCTCTGATTTTAAGTATCAGCAAACCAAGCTACTGAAAAGTAACTTACGCTTGCTGAGAAAGTTAAGTACCAGCAAACTCATTACTGAAAAGTAATAAGTACTTGTTGAGAAAGTTTTAAACGACGAAAGTTTAAAAAGACTATTCACCCCCCTCCCTCTAGTCTTTTCTTGTTGTTTAAAGGGACCAACATAGACCTACCTGTTTGGTTATTATAGTGATCAGCCATAGCTGGGGCTATAATAGTGCAAGCATGGATCTTGGCTCACTACAACTATTATAAAATAATGGTTCGTACTATCTAAAGGGGCCAAGAGTATGTGAAAATAGTGAGAATTGAATAAAGCTAAAGTCCTAGTTTATTTAGTCGCTGATTGTGATCATAGAAGTTATTTTAGAGTATTAATTTCAGTTTTATTTATTTACTTCTCTAGGTCTGAAAAGATGGCCAATTTATCCATAAGAATGATCTTGGAGAAATGCACTCTTACTAGTCCAAACTTTATGGATTGGATCCGTAACATTCGTTTGGTGCTTAGGCAAGACAAAATTGAGTACGTCTTGGACGAACCAATCCCCACTCCTCCTACTGTTGCTGCTGAGCTTGCTAAGTTTGACAAAGTTGCTCACCAGAAGCACAAAGATGATGCTGCTAATGCACAGTGTGTTATGCTAGCTGCAATGACTATGGAGCTGCAAAGGCAACATGAAAACATGATGCCATATGAAATGCTCGTGCACCTCAAAAGCCTCTTTGGAACTGTTTCTAAGAGTGTTGAATTTGATATTCTTAGAGAAATCTTCAAAATGAGGATGTCTGAAGGAGGAAATGTATCTGAACACGTGCTCAAGATGATTGGACTCATTGAGAAACTGGCAACTGCTGGAATCAAATTTGAGAACCTTGTTTCAGTCATCATCATCCTTCAATCATTGCCGAATTCATATTCCACATTCATCATGAATTACAATATGAATGCCAAAGATGCTACACTTCCTGAAGTCCACAATATGCTTAAGACCTATGAACAGGCTCAACCTAAGAGGAAGTCTGTTATGTTGGTTGGATCATCTGCGAAGGCTCACCCTAAGGGCTATGGCTCAAAGGGTAAGACTAAGCAAACCAAGAAGCCAAATATTGGACCTAAGGCTAAGGTTTTTAAGCGTAAGGCTGGAAATCAAAAGAAGGTGGTGAACATGGAGAAGGATACATGTCTTTACTGCAAGCAGAAAGGACACTGGAAGAGAGACTGCCCAAAGGCAATTGTTGATGGAGTTGTGACCACGCATGGTGCATCTGGCTCCCATCAAGGTATGTTTGTCATTGAGATAAATATGTCTACACAAAACTCGAATTGTTGGGTATTAGATACTGCTTGTGGCTCACACATTTGTAACAATTTGCAGGGGCTCATTGATAGCCAACAGGTTAGACCAAGGGAAATTGATCTACGCGTAGGAAATGGATCGTCCGTTGCTGCCCTACGTGTT
This sequence comes from Plantago ovata, assembly GCA_028274465.1. Taxonomy (NCBI): domain Eukaryota; kingdom Viridiplantae; phylum Streptophyta; class Magnoliopsida; order Lamiales; family Plantaginaceae; genus Plantago; species Plantago ovata. Next base: position 100,430,084 of record CM051457.1, on the reverse strand, counting down.
AGAACTTATAGATTAAATTTACCCTCGGGTTTTGTTTTAGAATTGAATAATTGTTATTTCGTTCCTTCTATTGTAAGAAACATTATTTCCATTCCTATGTTAGACAATGAAGGGTTTTCCTTCCTTTTTGCCAATAATAATTGTTATTTTTCGCATAATGGTATTGATATTGGAAATGCTCCTCTTATGAATGGTTTGTACTTACTTGAATGTAGACATAATTTATTTCATATACAAAACAAACGACCAAAGCTTGATAATTCAAGAAATATCACTTACTTGTGGCATTGTAGACTTGGTCACATTAATGAGACAAGAATTGCAAGGTTAAGAAAGTTAGACTATTTAGCACCATTTGATTTTGAATCATATGGGAATTGTGAATCATGTATTAAAGGAAAAATGATCAAGAAACCTTTTTTCGGAAAAGGTACTCGTGCTAAACAAGTACTTGAGTTAGTTCACTCTGATGTGTGTGGACCTTTTAAAACTCAAGCTAGGGGTGGGTATTCTTACTTCATAACCTTTACCGATGATTTCTCTAGATTTGGCTATGTGTATCTTATGAAACACAAATCTGAAGCTTTTGAGAAATTCAAAGAATATAAGGTTGAAGTAGAGAAACAACTTGAAAGAAGTATTAAGACTCTTCGATCAGATCGAGGAGGAGAATACTTAAGTAAGGAATTCTTGGATTACTTAAAGCTTAATGGAATTCAATCACAATGGACTCCACCAGGAACACCACAAATGAATATTTCTGAGAGGAGAAATCGAACTTTGTTAGACATGGTAAGATCCATGATGAATTTTACAAATCTTCCAATCTTCTTATGGGGATACGCGTTACTAGACTCAATCTATATTCTGAATAGGGTTCCATCCAAATCAGTCGAGAAAACACCATATGAGTTATGGTATGGAAAGAAGCCAAGTCTTTCACATATGCATGCCTGGGGTTTTCCAGCATATGTGAAAATAATGCTCGCAGGAAAACTGGAACCCAAAAGTGAGAAATGTTATTTTATTGGATATCCTAAGGAAACCAAGGGTTACTACTTCTATCTGCCTGAGGAACATAACATCATTGTTTCTAGACAGGCTGCCTTTCTGGAAGATGATTATGTCTTCAAGCAACATAGTAGAAATGAGATAGAACTCGAGGAAATCCAAGAACAAGAAAATAACATTGAGGTTAATGAATTGTCAAATAGTTATGACAATGATTCAATGGGAGCTCAAGGAGGATCTTATGGCTCGAGCACATCTCTGGGAAGATATCTGCCAGCCAGTGGGAGTATTTTAGGAAATTTGACTAATTCCCAAAATGCCCCTACCAAGCCGACATTGACTGAACCGACTGGAACGGTTCAACAGGTCATGTCGGAACCAACTCCCCAGGATACAGTTGCAACCGTTGCACCTGAACCACGTGCAACTGTTGCATCTGACCCGCCTTCAACTGTTCAACAGATTGAACAAGTTGAACCATCTCACAATCAGAATATACAACCAGTACAACCAAACAAACCCGCACTCCGTCGGTCTAAAAGGTTAGAAGTGAGAGCTTCCAAGAAGATAAGTTTACTCTTGGAGGATGACAAGTTTGAACTTGACTTATCTCACAAAGATGACCCTAAGACTTACAAAGAAGCAATGTTGGACATTGATTCAAGAAGGTGGCAAGAAGCCATGAAATCCGAAATAGACTCAATGTATGAGAATCAAGTATGTGACTTGGTTGATGCACCAGAAGGGGTTAGACCTATCGGTTGCAAATGGGTTTTCAAGAGGAAAACAGATGTTGATGGCAACATACAGACATACAAGGCTAGGCTGGTGGCGAAAGGTTATAGTCAACGATATGGTATCGATTATGACGAAACCTTTTCACCAGTAGCCAAGCTTAAGTCTATTCGAATTTTACTTGCTATAGCAACATACTATGATTATGAGATTTGTCAAATGGATGTGAAAACTGCTTTCCTTAACGGAAATCTCGAGGAAGAGGTGTATATGATACAACCTGAAGGTTTTACATCTAAGTCAAATCCCAAATTAGTTTGTAAGCTAAAGAGATCCATTTATGAACTAAAGCAAGCCTCAAGGAGTTGGAATATTCGCTTTGATGAGGCAGTCAAATCGTTTGACTACATCAGATGTGCGGAAGATCCATGCGTTTATGTTAAACGCAGCGATGCTGGAATTGTTTTCATGGTTATATATGTTGATGACATATTAATCATGGGAAACAATGTTCAAATGTTACGATCCACAAAGGAGTGGTTATCTAAGACTTTCTCGATGAAAGACTTAGGTGAAGTCTGTTACATTCTTGGAATCAAAATCCATAGGGATAGATCCCGAAGATTGTTAGGGTTGTCACAGTCCACATATGTCGACAAAATAGTGAAACGCTTTAGTATGGATGGATCCAATAAAGGTTTCTTACCAGCTAGACATGGCGTTGCTCTCACTACGAAGGATAGTCCTTCTACAGATGAGGAAATCGAACACATGAAAAGAATCCCATATGCATCAGCTATTGAATCTATCATGTATGCCATGAATTGTACAAGGCCAGATGTGGCATATGCGCTTAGCTGTACTTGTCGACACCAACAGAATCCAGGTATGAAACACTGGACAGCTGTGAAAGCAATTCTTAAGTATCTTAGAAGAACTAAAGATTCCTTTCTGGTATATGGTGGACAACAAGAGTTGCGAATGAGTGGTTATGTCGATGCTGGTTTCCAATCGGACCCAGACGACTACAAATCACAAACTGGGTATGTGTTTACACTCAATGGTGGAGCCGTCACTTGGAAGAGTTCAAAGCAATCCACCTTGGTTGATTCTACGACCGAATCCGAGTACATTGCTGCTGCAGAAGCCTCAAAGGAGGCTGTCTGGATTTCAGAATTCCTAAAGGAACTAGGGGTAGTTCCTAATAGTAGTCCTATAACGGTCTACTGCGACAACGAAGGCGCTGTTGCACAAGCAAAGGAACCAAGATCCACTAACAAGAATAAGCATGTACCTAGGAAGTATCATCTAATTAGAGAGATGATAGCTAGAGGAGAAGTATCTATAGAACGAGTTTCCACTGAGGAAAATGTGGCAGATCCTTTCACCAAAGTGTTGAACATTGACAAACATGTTAGACATTTCAACAACATAGGTGTTAGACACGTAGGTGATTGGCTCTAGGCCAAGTGGGAGATTGAAAGTATATATATGTCCTAGAGACAACCTACGATAGGGACGATATGTACTTGATCACATTCAGTTATTGTCTTTTATTTATGTTCATTTATTTATACATTATTAAATACAATTGGCATTACATTTTATGAATACATTATTTGGTTGTTTGAATTATTTGATAAAATATTCCCAAGGACTTAAGGTAATCACCAAGTTAGTGGGAGCTTGTGTGTCAATAATTAAGTCCTAAAATAAGCCACTAGCTGAAGGTCATTGAGATACGGGATATCAATGATGCGATTGAAGCTAGCATATGTTGCATTAGATCCTTCGAGGATGTAGTAGGTCTCACTGCTACGAATGAACTTGGTTATTCATGATTAACATATGGACACTTTGGAGAGTGTTGGCATACCCAACCGAGAAACCATTTGGCAAAGCTATTTAAGTGTCTATGGTAGTATCGGTGTGCAGGGTGATGTTAGTAGTCCTTAGACTTGAGGCCAATACTACATCATATGTGGAATAATGTACTTTGACTATGCGCAACGCTTGCACTCTTAAAGTAGGGTAGATACGGCATGCGTTGGGTACATTAGGAAACATATGGTGTGAGTGATTGGGCCAAGATAGGATTCATTCCTCCATAATAGATACAAGGAGAGAATACTCACTTCTCATATTTAGTGCGATCACAAAACCGGTGGCCACCGTATGTGAATATGTCAAAATGATGTTTGGACATAATTCATAGATCGACTAATAAGATTGAGAGACAATGAATGAAGTTATTAGAATAGACACATAACCATATTCTAGACTCATTCGAGTATTCGTGAATGAAGGGACCGTATCATCAAAGTACCTTACGCTACAGGTGGTTTGTTTTCCTCACAAACGTTCCTTGCATTTTAATATTGTCTGATAAATTGTCTAGGAATTTATTATGATCTTAATTAGATTGTTGCTTAATATGCAAGGCCCTATGGATCACACTTCAAGGTGGTGTTTCTACAAACGAGCTATGTATATAGGATTAAATATTAATTAGATTAATGTTGAATTACTATATATAAATATAATGGAATTATTATTAATTAGATTAATATTAATTCATTCTATATATGGAATATATTTTAGAAATATAATTAATTGAATTGAATTTGATTTAATTAATTAATTGAAGACTTGTGCATTTGGATGGAATTTAGAATTAATGGCCCAATGAAAGAAAATGAATTAAAAAAAAAAAAAGGAAAGGAATTGGGCTGGGCCGATTTGGCCCAGCATATGTGGGGCTGGGCCAAGCGGCCTAGCATCACGTTGCTGTCAACGTGAGTTGTTGTTTCTTTTTTTTCTGATTTTCCTTTTTCTTTTCTTCTTTAAGTCTTTGATTTAATTTCTCTTTTGATTGAGATAATTAAAAAGGGTTATCTGTTTGTTAGTCAGTTGATAACTTTTGAAGTCTTTTAGTCAGTAAGATTTACTTGGTAAAATCTTACGTGATTTTCTGAACTAACTAACTGACTAAATCAGAAAGAAAGAAAGTGAGTCTTCTATTCTATTCCAACAACACGTAAAATATTCTTCTCTGATAGTCAGAAAGAATAATTTTTCCTCAGTAGCTCAAAAACACAGAAAAACCTCCTAGCGTTCTTGTGGAAACATTGCCCGTGGATACCAAGGTCGAAGGAATTAATCAACCTGTTGATGAGCCATCTTGGAGATTTTGTTGACGAAGATTTCATCTCTGACGAAGAAGAAATCAACCAGCCGGACGAGGAGATTGCAAGGCTTTTTCTGGAGATTGAGGAACAGCTACCCGGTCAATTTGCTTATCTACTGGAGGACACGTAAGTGATATCTTCCAGTTTAATAAACAGTATAGTCATATCAGTTTTAGTGAGATTAAAAAATTTTAAACTTCCGCTGCTTAGCCTTAGAGGCAAATTTCTCACTTTTACTAACACTTCGTTGGTAAAATTGTATCTCACGATTTTTCTACTTTTATTTATTTCTTTCAACATGTTTTCATTCAATTTTGCTTTGATTTCTGTTGATTGCAATTATCTATGAGTAGCTAAATCTATCGTTGGTGATAGTATGCGATTTCTTAGCTAGGGTTCTTAATTATGCATGATTGGTTGTATCGCGATTCAGACTTGACTTATTGCTTTATTTCTTTGATCTATCTAAGCCCTCTATCTTCGTAATGTTGAATTGAACGGAACACATTGAACAATTCATGATCTTAGATTTCTATGCAAACGTTCAAGTACTTCATGCATGATTATTAACCTGATGCTCTGAATGACCATACTATCGCTAAGTTCCATTATTATTGATAAGAAAATCTGTGCTAAGTCGTTTGTTGAATTTATAGTTTAAGTTAAATTAGATAAAGCTAGTTATAATCCTTAGAGATCGACACTCGAGGTTATTTTACTGCTACACTACGTACCTTGGTTTTCGTTGTAGTTGTGAATTGCCTTTGGCTAAAAACAAATTTATTTGATTAATTGAGTCTGACAAATTCGGTTCATCGAATTTGCACCGTTGTCGGGGACTATACTCCATTTTTCTGTTTAGCTTATTTATATTTTCAGCATTCAATTCCCAACAGAAGAACAGGCTTTGGGGTTTTGCTCTCAGAAAATTTCACTCTCTTACCCTATTTCTTTCCCACTATCTTTTTCAGTAAATTCATCTAATCTGATCTCGGTTACCTTGCGTGCTTGCGCTCTCGAAGTTCTCGGTTACATTGTGTTTGTTTGCACTCTTTGTGCTTTTCTTTGCAAGTTTTTATTTTGTGGATTCTGCTCCTTGGTTTCTTGTTTCCTCATGTGCAGAAACTAGTCATATGAAAGGATGAGTCAACCTCCGTTGCCCCGGTATGTGATGCCTCGAAGGCCTTGCATAACATTGGATGACGATTGCAGGGATTATGACTTCGATCCTTCGTACTACTCCATTCTCTCCACGTTTTCGATGGGTGATGATCCAAGAGGATTCTTAGACACGTACGAGGAAGGAGTGTTGAGGATACCTCGTGAGAATGAGGAGGGGTTATTTTATCACATGAGCAACTTTGTATGAGAGGATTTATGGGAGCCTTGAAAGGGTACGCTCGAGGATGGCTCAGAATCTCGCCGGAAAAATCGTTGCGCACTTGGGGTGAAGTAACCAGCAAGTTTCTGGAACATTGGGATAGGGACTCACCTCCCGGGTCAAGGGCATGGACGTCTCGCTTCAGTAGTCAGCCACCAGAAATCGACATTGCCGATGAAGAGGAATGTGGAGAAGAATCCATTGATGAAGTCTCCTCAGTGCTTAGCTTGGATTCCACGTCCTTACTTGCGGATGTCGAGGTTGTTGGTCAAGAGGAAGTCGTGGAGGAGGTGATAACTGAATCCATTGCTTCACTTGAGTCAGAAGGTGATGGCGTGAGTAGTGTTGAGGGCGAGGAGCCAATCTCTGAAGATTTTGGTGTCTCTGAATCAATTGCGGCAGATACTCGTGATCTTGACTCCTACGTTCTGGTCCATGCACCCACCTATGAGTTCCAAAGGAGTTTTGATCCTCTTTTCTCTTTTTATTTTCCATCTGATTCCCTTGGTTATTTTTTAGATTTAGATTTTTCTGCTTTTGTTAATTTTAGTTTTCAGGGAATCATGGACTAGCTTGAGCAGATACGGAGAGAAGCCAAGGATGGTTCCCAAGATGCGAGGAGTAATGGAACAGATGCACAAGATTCGTCTCCATTTGATAATGGATAACATTAGTGGTAATGGTTGCATGTAGTTTAGTTTTATCGCTTTCTTGCATTGCATGCATATTTATTTTTCGTGTGTTTTTTTGTGATAAAATAAGTTTTAAGATGATAATTTTGCGTTTTGGGAGGAAAAAGGCGTCTCCAGGAGTCTGGCAAGACCACGCCGCCTGGGACGTTCAAAACCGAAGTGGGGTTCCGAACGAAATCCGGACCTCCGGGTTTCTGGCCACCTGGGGCGAACCGCCCCAGGTGGGGGGCAATTCGCCTGGGGCGTCCAGAACGTCCCAGGCGGCCTGGTCTTGCCAGACTCCTGGAGACGCCTTTTTCCTCCCAAAACGCAAAATTATCATTTTAAAACTTATTTTATCACAAAAAACACACGAAAAATAAATATGCATGCAATGCAAGAAAGCGATAAAACTAAACTACATGCAACCATTACCACTAATGTTATCCATTATCAAATGGAAACGAATCTTGTGCATCCGTTCCATTACTCCTCGCATCTTGGGAACCATCCTTGGCTCCTCTCCGTATCTGCTCAAGCAAGTCCATGATTCCCTAAAAACTAAATTAACAAAACCAATAGAAACAAAATCTAAAAAATAACTAAGGGAATCAGATGGAAAATAAAAACAGAAAAGAGGATCAAAACTCCTTTGGAACTCATAGGTGGGTGCATGGACCAGAGCGTAGGAGTCAAGATCAAGAGTATCTGCCGCAATTGATTCAGGGACACCAAAATCTTCAGGGATTGGCTCCTCGACCTCAACACAACTCACGCCATCACCTTCTGACTCAAGTGAAGCAATGGATTCAGTTATCACCTCCTCCACGACTTCCTCTTGAACAACAACCTCGACATCCGCAAGTAAGGACGTGGAATCCAAGCTAAGCACTGAGGAGACTTCATCAATAGATTCTTTTCCACATTCCTCTTCATCGGCAATGTCGATTTCTGGTGGCTGACTACTGAAGCGAGATGTCCATGCCCTTGACCCGGGAGGTGAGTCCCTATCCCAATGTTCCAGAAACTTGCTGGTTACTTCACCCCAAGTGCGCAACGATTTTTCCGGTGGGATTCTGAGCCATCCTCGAGCGTACCCTTTCAAGGCTCCCATAAATCCTCTCATACAAAGTTGCTCATGTGATGAAATAACCCCTTCCTCATTCTCACGAGGTATCCTCAACACACCTTCCTCGTACGTGTCTAAGAACCCTCTTGGATCATCACCCGATTGAAAACGTGGAGAGAATGGAGTAGCAGGAAGGATCAAAGTCATAATTCCTGCAATCGTCATCCAATGTTATGCAAGGCCCTCGAGGCATCACATACCGGGGCAACGGAAGTTGACTCAACCTTTCATATGACTAGTTTCTGCACATGAGGAAACAAGAAACCAAGGAGCAGAGTCCACAGAACAAAAATAAAAACTTGCAAAGAAAAACACAAAGAGTGTAAACAAACACAATGTAACCTAGAAATTCGAGAGTACAAGCACGCAAGGTAACCAAGATCAGATTAGATGAATTTACTGAAAAAGATAGGGGGAAAGAAATAGGGTATGAAAGTGAAATTTTTTTAGAGCAAACCCCCAGAGCCTGTTCTTCTGTAGGGAACTGAATGCTGAAATTATAAATAAGCTAAACATAAAAAAGGAGTATAGTCCCCGAAAACGGCGCCAATTTGATGAACCGAATTTGTCAGACTCAATTAATCAAATAAATTTGTTTTTAGCCAAAGGCAATTCACAACTACAACGAAAACCAAGGCACGTAGTGTAGCAGTAAAATAACCTCGAGTGTCGATCTCTAAGGACTATAACTAGCTTTATCTAATTTAACTTAAACTATAAACTCAACAAACGACCTAGCACATATTTTCTTATCAATAATAATGGAAGTTAGTGATAGTATGATCATTCAAAGCATCAGGTTAATAATCATGCATGAAGTACTTGAACGTTTGCATAGAAATCCAAGATCATGAATCGTCCAATGTGTTCCATTAAATTCAACACTACGAAGATAGAGGGCTTAGATAGATCAAAGAAATAAAACAATAAATCAAGTCTGAATCGCGTTACAACCAATCATGCATAATTAAGAACCCTAGCTAAGAAATCACATACTATCACCAACGATAGATTTAGCTACTCATAGATAAATTGCAATCAACAAGAATCAAAGCAAGATTGAACGAAAACATGTTGAAATAAATAAAAGTAGAAAAATCGTGAGATACAATGTTACCGACGAAGGTTGTCAATCTCCGAAGAATTGCTAACTCACAAGCAAGAATTGAGAAACAACGAGGTCCAATTGCTATGCTTAATCCTCCAAATTGATAAGAAAAAGAGTCTCCTATGCTAAGAATTTCCAGAACAGGCTCTGGAGAATTCGTCTCTCCAAATAATGTGAAAAGGTATGAAAAACGGAGAAACAGGTGCAACTATATATAGGAGTTCGGGGGACGTGGGACGAACCGCCTGGTGTGGGGCGAACCGCCCGGGAGCTCCAGTGGCGGTGGACGCGTTTTTGACGTGTTTTTGGTCTTCTTTTCCTTTTCGGACTCGGATTTTGCCTTCTAGTGACCTTTAAGCCTTGAAACTCGACCCCTAGACCTCAAATCTCGTCGGAACCTTCTAGATACACCACGGATGACCACAAAACACCGAATCTTCGTTCTCTTCAACATAATTGCCCCTAAAAACACGTTTTTCACCTAAAACTTAAAAAATACAAAGAAAAGGGAAACGTTACACTATTCTATTAAAATGCACTAAAATATAAGCTAAATTAACCTAGAGGATAACTAAATCGGTGAAAAAGACTCGAACGAAAGTGTAAAATACACGTTCATCACCAGCCACCGCCCCAGTAGATCCCAGTCCCATGCATTCCTATTCGGACATTGTATATGTAGTTTATATATTCGTACACTTTTTATTTTGTTATTATCGTACGTACACTATTTACTCTGTTGTTTAGTTCGTATAATTTCTATTTTGTACATTCGAACGATTTTTTTTATAATTTTCATATAATTAAATTTACAATTATCATCAATTACGAATTTCAATCAAAAAAACAAACAAGCAATATTAGCAATAAATTTCAACTAAAGAAAAACAGTTTACTTAGCCACCGATAAATATATATCCGTCGCTAAATCCACCGACGATTAAATTCTATCCGTTGCTAAATTGTTTTCCTCTTTTTTATAAATGCCAGCTGTCCCAACGGATAGATTTTATCCGTTGGTGACAGTAGCAACAGATACTAATCTATCCGTCGCCAAACCCGAAGCCTGGATCTATCCCGGTCAAGGTATTATCCGTCGCCAAAATAGCCGATCCATCGCTAGCTTTAGGCACAGATACTTATCCGTGGTTAATAAGCTGCTACGCCAAAAATGGCCACGAGTTTATTAGCAACAGATCTATCCATGGCTAATCATTTTTAGCCACAGATAGATCCGTGGCTAAAAGTCATATTTTTTGTAGTAAACCCAGGTTGACCCATGCGAGATAATTTTCCGGTTTAGCTCCGTGTCTGGGTTTCAAACCATAGCCTAAAACCTCGTTGGTACGTTTTTAATCGGCTTAATAAAGCTGGAAATTGATTTTATTTCATTTTCTATTATATTTTAGATAATTAGCCGGTAAAAAGTAATTAATATTGTCATTTTCACAAATTAAAACTCGATTATGTCCATAAGAAAAATGTCAACATTGTGCATCATATGTGTGGTGTGTGACACAAATCTCCGTGTGTGTCTATATATATACTACTAAAAATCGGGTAATACGCCACATGTGTGAATCATAATATTGTAGAAGATTGTAGTTTTATTAAATAATGTATTGAAATGAATGGAGTGAATATAATCGTCATAAAATAACTTCAAACGTAAATAAAAAATAACTAATGGAGTAATTGAATTTAATAAAAACGGTGTACTTATCTCCTCTGACAGACTCAGAGTTGGCTAATAAAGTTCCGAGTAGTCCGTCACCAAGTAACAAGTACATTTCTCAGGAGTTATAAGGTGGTTCACAAGGAGTTATCACAGGTTCAGTGGAAGGGAGCTGGGTTTGTGAAGGAGAGATGTATGGTTCTATCCCCATCGGAGACATAAGTCGATTTAGGTACAGAGATATAAGGTGGGTTAGAATGTAGTATAGTATTAGTGTAGGAATAGTGTAGGAGTAATTGTAATATTTGTTGTTTTAAAAAAAAAAAAAAAAAAACAAGTACATTTCTCGTTGAAAACATAATGTCGATTTTCGAACCAACATTAATGTACCAGGTCCTGCAAATGGCAACAGACTCGTGGCCACTTTTTCTCAGGCAGGACAAACGCCACAACAAGCTTCGAACGTAGCGTGTGCTCCACCCCAAACACCCTATGCAACAGGAAGAAGAATCCAACTGCATTTCGGGGCCATCACCGGATAGTTTCTCGACAATTGAGATGATTTCAGAACCATCCAAATTGGAAACATCGTTTTGGAATCGAAAATTGAACTGGAGCGAATTGAATAACAGGCTGGCACCAGAGTGGGTGGAAGGAGGAATCAAGTGGTTGAGCTTACCACCGGACACCGGAGAAACCCTTAATTGAGAGTGCACACCAGAATTGATAACCCCTTTCCACATAAACCTTGAATCAAACCCTTCCAGAGAAACCCTGGCCACCGGAGAATCTGTGTGTTGTTTTCATGAAAGAGAAAAGAGAAGATGAAAATAGATTTAAAAAAGATAAAATAATACTTGGGTGGATTAAAATTGAATAAGTAATATCAAAGAATTAAATTTAAATTAAATTGATTTGGTGTGTTAATCAATTATGTTATTATATTATTTTATTTAATAGATATTTAATATATGTATGGGTTGTGTGTGTTTCAATAAAGAAAATTAATTATTGGTATTTTTACAATCTCGTCAAATATATTTAGTAATGTTTACAAAGTTTATCTATTTTACTAAATTCAAATGGTTGTCCCCAGTTATAGATCAACTCTAACATACCATGAAAAGTTCAATTGACTAAATAATACGTGGGATAAACAAACACAATTATGGAAAACCATATAAACACATCAAAACTGCGACAATTATGCATAACCACTCAATCTATCCATGAAAAACAAGTATAAATACCCTTACAAACCCAACTACATAAATTCACACCCACCTCTAAATACGAAATATAAATAAAAAATAAAAAAAAGAATTATTTTCCTTTCTTTTCTCATATTTCGTATTTTCAAAATAAATATGGCATTCGTTAGAACCCATGTTGTCCTTGTCTTGCTTGTCATTCTTGCCCTCTCCACCACTCACTCGGCAACGGCCTATAACCTCGAGAGTTTGAAGTTCTGGAACCGTTTATCCGTACCATCCAAGGTGGCCATCGAGTCGCCTGTTGGTGCACCAACCGCTGAGGCCCCAATAACAGAGATTGAGGCCCCAACAACCGAGATTGAGGCCCCAACATCTGAGATTGCGGAAGTCCCAGCCTCAGCTCCAACACCAAGCTCAACCCCCATCCGCATCAGGAAGTACGGACGTTGGTCATTGTGGTGAATATGATGAGCCCATATATGAATATGAAGTATAGAATATTATTTTGTATCTTCATTTCATATCTACTTGCCTAAATATCAAATATTCGTGGAATGAAATATATATTATATTGATTAATCAAATGTGTCTTTCAAGGGCATCATTCATGGATTTCTACTCATAAATTGCGAAGTTATTTATTTATTTTCCTACAACATCCGTGACAAGCAATAATACACCTCCCTAAATCTCCTTAATTAATTACTTTATATAATTCTTCTTTACAAATTCAATGCGATGTACCAAACTAAATCCACATTTTCCAAACTGTTCGGTTCGTATCAACAATCTGCCCGGTCGTCCCAGGCCCAGCTGATTAACCGAATTTGTCAGACTCAATTAATCAAATAAATTTGTTTTTAGCCAAAGGCAATTCACAACTACAACGAAGACCAAGGCACATAGTGTAGCAGTAAAATAACATCGAGTGTCGATCTCTAAGGACTATAACTAGCTTTATCTAATTTAACTTAAACTATAAACTCAACAAACGACTTAGCACAGATTTTCTTATCAATAATAATGGAAGTTAGTGATAGTATGATCATTCAAAGCATCAGGTTAATAATCATGCATGAATTACTTGAACGTTTGCATAGAAATCTAAGATCATGAATTGTCCAATGTGTTCCGTTTAATTCAACACTACGAAGATAGAGGGCTTAGATAGATCAAAGAAATAAAGCAATAAGTGAAGTCTGAATCGCGTTACAGCCAATCATGCATAATTAAGAACCCTAGCTAAGAAATCACATACTATCACCAACGATAGATTTAGCTACTCATAGATAAATTGCAATCAACAAGAATCAAAGCAAGATTGAATGAAAACATGTTGAAATAAATAAAAGTAGAAAAATTGTGAGATACAATGTTACCGGCGAAGGTTGTCAATCTTCGAAGAATTGCAAACTCACAAGTAAGAATTGAGAAACAACGAGGTCCAATTGCTATGCTTAATCCTCCAAATTGATAAGAAAAAGAGTCTCCTATGCTAAGAATTCCCAGGACAGGCTCTGGAGAATTCGTCTCTCCAAATAATGTGAAAAGGTATGAAAAACGTACAAACAGGTGCAACTATGTATAGGAGTTCGGAGGACATGGGGCGAACCGCCCCAGACGCCGGGCGAACCGCCCCACATCCCGGACGAACCGCCTGGGAGCTCCTGTGGCGGTGGACGCGTTTTTGGTCTTCTTTTCCTTTTCGAACTCGGATTTTGCCTTCTAGTGACCTTTAAGCCTTGAAACTCGACCCCTAGACCTCAAATCTCGTCCGGAACCTTCTAGATACACCACGGATGACCACGAAACACCGAATCTTCGTTCTCTTAAACATAATTGCCCCTAAAAATACGTTTTTCACCTAAAACCTGAAAAATGCAAAGAAAAGGGAAACGTGACACTATTCTAATAAAATACACTAAAATATAAGTTAAATTAACCTAGAGGATAGCTAAATTGGTGAAAAAGACTCGAATGAAAGTGTAAAATACACGTTCATCAAACTCCCCAAACCGAACCTTTGCTTGTCCTCAAACAACTAGCTAGACTCTAATGCAAAAAACCAATGCAACACACAAAGTGGAGTCTCATGCCAAATGAAATGAACTAATCTATTGAATTTATAAAAAACTCATGAACAAAGACCATACAAATCATAACATGGATATTGGTTGAAGAATGCCTCGATTGACTCATACACATTCACATATGCACTACGTTAAACAAGATAGTCTCTCGTAACATCTCTACCTGGACCTAGTCAGTGACGACGTAATGAAACATGTTAAAATACGAGTGGTTGTCCCGTGCCTATGAAACTGAGGACTTACTACTGTACACCAAGTTAAGACTTTTACTCAAAGAGGTCGAACCAATACTGGCTCTCATCAAACGAAGGAGGGTTCCCTAAAAGTTCACACTCCCCTATTCTACCCATCTCTCAAGCAAATCCTTAAAATATTCACCACTTCCTGAATGGCAGGACGAGGGTGGTCCAGAACAGATGACACTCAAACAAATAAAAGACAAAAAATTACAACTCGATTACGAACATTACAAGAATTGAAAAACGAGACAAACACTTTGCTAAACTGTTTTTTGGCTTTCCTTGGACCCTTCTTTGCTTTTTTAAGGTCTTTTTTTTCTTTTTTTTCTTTTCCAGATTTTTTTCTGTTTCCTGGAATTTTTCTCCTTTTTTTCGATTTTTATTTTTTATATATATAGCCAACAGTAGCACAACGAAAAAGAAATTACAATGACTCACAAGCGACCTCCCCAAACCTATTCGAAAGAATAGGTTGAATCACAAACTTTACGAAAAAGGAAAACAAACTCACAACACACACTTAAATCGAAAAACAAGTCTAGTGATAGTGTAACCCCCTCTCCAAACCTATTCGAAAGAATAGGTTGCAAACAAAGGATCACACAATTCTCACACTACCTCCTTCCTAGGCATTTAGCAATCTCAAAGCAAGGTGAAGACTTGTTGCCTCTTAGGTACATAATTACTCGGGAAAACAACCATAAGATCTTAACATGCATCATCCTATTATAAAGGCCTTCGTGAACCGCAGTAGAGAAAACACCACTAAGTGATGTCGAGACTACCAAGCTTAACTAAGTGCAAATATAAATGTGACAAGCCAAGCGAGAAAAACCTCAAACAAATTCATAGAGATGAAATGCATGGTCAAAGGTCATAACTAGTTAATCTACCCAATAAAAAAGGTTTCAAAAAATTTGGCAATAAATTCCACATAAAACATGCAAGACTAGACTAGAATGAATGTAGTGTATGCAACTAAATACTAAGAAAGCGATAAACGTGCAAATGCAAATGCAAACAAAAGGTTTCACGAGTAATCATAAGCAAAACAAGTATAGAAATAGCCAGCGATAACCCCCCCCCCCCCCCCCAAAAAAAAAAACCTGAACATCGTCGCTCGTCCCGAACGTCGAAAGTGGATTTAAGGTGAGAGCTAACTTGTACCTGTAACCTATAGGACTAAAGGAAACTCGTGAGAAATCAAAACGGGCGATAAAAGAAGTAAAAAGATCAATAATTTAGCATAATAGGAGAAAAGTGGGGTTCCGAACGAAAATCCGGACCTCCGGGTTTCTGGCCACCTGGGGCGAACCGCCCCAGGTGGGGGGCAATTCGACTGGGGCGTCCAGAACGTCCCAGGCGGCCTGGTCTTGCCAGACTCCTGGAGACGCCTTTTTCCTCCCAAAACGCAAAATTATCATTTTAAAACTTATTTTATCACCAAAAACACACGAAAAATAAATATGCATGCAATGCAAGAAAGCGATAAAACTAAACTACATGCAACCATTACCACTAATGTTATTCATTATCAAATGGAAACGAATCTTGTGCATCCGTTCCATTACTCCTCGCATCTTGGGAACCATCCTTGGCTCCTCACAACTACAACGAAAACCAAGGCACGTAGTGTAGCAGTAAAATAACCTCGAGTGTCGATCTCTAAGGACTATAACTAGCTTTATCTAATTTAACTTAAACTATAAACTCAACAAACGACCTAGCACAGATTTTCTTATCAATAATAATGGAAGTTAGTGATAGTATGGTCATTCAAAGCATCAGGTTAATAATCATGCATGAAGTACTTGAACGTTTGCATAGAAATCCAAGATCATGAATTGTCCAATGTGTTCCATTCAATTCAACACTACGAAGATAGAGGGCTTAGATAGATCAAAGAAATAAAACAATAAATCAAGTCTGAATCGCGTTACAGCCAATCATGCATAATTAAGAACCCTAGCTAAGAAATCACATACTATCACCAACGATAGATTTAGCTACTCATAGATAAATTGCAATCAACAAGAATCAAAGCAAGATTGAACGAAAACATGTTGAAATAAATAAAAGTAGAAAAATCGTGAGATACAATGTTACCGACGAAGGTTGTCAATCTCCGAAGAATTGCTAACTCACAAGCAAGAATTGAGAAACAACGAGGTCCAATTGCTATGCTTAATCCTCCAAATTGATAAGAAAAAGAGTCTCCTATGCTAAGAATTCCCAGAACAGGCTCTGGAGAATTCGTCTCTCCAAATAATGTGAAAAGGTATGAAAAACGTAGAAACAGGTGCAACTATATATAGGAGTTCGGGGGACGTGGGGCGAACCGCCTGGTTTGGGGCGAACCGCCCGGGAGCTCCAGTGGCGGTGGACGCGTTTTTGATCTTCTTTTCCTTTTCGGACTCGGATTTTGCCTTCTAGTGACCGTTAAGCCTTGAAACTCGACCCCTAGACCTCAAATCTCGTCGGAACCTTCTAGATACGCCACGGATGACCACGAAACACCGAATCTTCGTTCTCTTCAACATAATTGCCCCTAAAAACACGTTTTTCACCTAAAACTTGAAAAATGCAAAGAAAAGGGAAACGTGACACTATTCTATTAAAATGCACTAAAATATAAGCTAAATTAACCTAGAGGATAACTAAATCGGTGAAAAAGACTCGAATGAAAGTGTAAAATACACGTACATCACCAGCCACCGCCCCAGTAGATCCCAGTCCCATGCATTCCTATTCGGACATTGTATATGTAGTTTATATATTCGTACACTTTTTATTTTGTTATTATCGTACGTACACTATTTACTCTGTTGTTTAGTTCGTATAATTTCTATTTTGTATATTCGAACGATTTTTTTTATAATTTTCATATAATTAAATTTACAATTATCATCAATTACGAATTTCAATCAACAAAACAAACAAGCAATATTAGCAATAAATTTCAACTAAAGAAAAACAGTTTACTTAGCCACCGATAAATATATATCCGTGGCTAAATCCACCGACGATTAAATTCTATCCGTTGCTAAATTGTTTTTCTTTTTTTTATAAATGCCAGCTGTCCCAACGGATAGATTTTATTCGTTGGTGACAGTAGGAACGGATACTAATCTATCCGTCGCCAAACCCGAAGCCCGGATCTATCCCGGTCAAGGTATTATCCGTCGCCAAAATAGCCGATCCATCGCTAGCTTTAGCCACAGATACTTATCCGTGGTTAATAAGCTGCTACGCCAAAAATGGCCACGAGTTTATTAGCAACAGATCTATCCATGACTAATCAGTTTTAGCCACAGATAGATCCGTGGCTAAAAGTCATATTTTTTGTAGTAAACCCAGGTTGACCCATGCGAGATAATTTTCCGGTTTAGCTCCGTGTCCGGGTTTCAAACCATAGCCTAAAACCTCGTTGGTACGTTTTTAATCGGCTTAATAAAGCTGGGAATTGATTTTATTTCATTTTCTATTATATTTTAGATAATTAGCCGGTAAAAAGTAATTAATATTGTCATTTTCACAAATTAAAACTCGATTATGTCCATAAGAAAAATGTCAACATTGTGCATCATATGTGTGGTGTGTGACACAAATCTCCGTGTGTGTCTATATATATACTACTAAAAACCGGGTAATACGCCACATGTGTGAAGCATAATATTGTAGAAGATTGTAGTTTTATTAAATAATGTATTGAAATGAATGGAGTGAATATAATCGTCATAAAATAACTTCAAACGTAAATAAAAAATAACTAATGAAGTAATTGAATTTAATAAAAACGGTGTACTTTAAAGTTTTTGTAGTCTATTAAAGCAAAATCAAAGCAACAAATATCTCCTCTGACAGACTCAGAGTTGGCTAATAAAGTTCCGAGTAGTCCGTCACCAAGTAACAAGTACATTTCTCAGGAGTTATAAGGTGGTTCACAAGGAGTTATCACAGGTTCAGTGGAAGGGAGCTGGGTTTGTGAAGGAGAGATGTATGGTTCTATCCCCATCGGAGACATAAGTCGATTTACGTACAGAGATATAAGGTGGGTTAGAATGTAGTATAGTATTAGTGTAGGAATAGTGTAGGAGTAATTGTAATATTTGTTGTTTAAAAAAAAAAAAAAAAAGTACATTTCTCGTTGAAAACATAATGTCGATTTTCGAACCAACATTAGTGTACCAGGTCCTGCAATTGGCACCAGACTCGTGGCCACTTTTTCTCAGGCAGGACAAACGCCACAACAAGCTTCGAACGTAGCGTGTGCTCCACCCCAAACACCCTATGCAACAGGAAGAAGAATCCAACTTGATGGGGAGGTAATATGACATCCGAGTCACACTCGAAGCCTCTCCACCTCGAAGCCCCTGCGTCTCGAAGTCTTATAACACTTGTCGTCTTAGCGAGATCCGCCGCCTTAGGACCCAGGCTCGAAAGATACCATCTCCCTCGAAGGGGGCCCATAGTACTACCTAGTACTGACATGCCTAGTACTGTCGCTGTCTCCCAGCTCCCCATGCAGCCAAACGGGTCCCGCGTCTTGTTTCCTATATATATGTGTATTTATTGCATTCACAAACGCACTTGAATGATACACATGCACCCATGCTGCCCAATTCTCCTCTCACGTTAATTCGGTACCGATCTGACTGAGACAGATCGGACCTACACCCCCTAACTTCCTACCTTTGTTATAGGTCGAAGCTCGGATCTCTGCAAGTTTAACTCCTCCCGTCCATCCTCATGGGACGAGAGGTGGTGCAGTAAGACTCATCCGGTTTTTACCCGCATCACAACTGCATTTCGGGGCTATCACCAGATAGTTTCTCGACAATTGAGATGATTTCAGGACCATCCAAATTGGAAACATCGTTTTGGAATCGAAAATTGAACTGGAGCGAATTGAATAACAGGCTGGCACCGGAGTGGGTGGAAGGAGGAATCAAGTGGTTGAGCTTACCACCGGACACCGGAGAAACCCTTGATTGAGAGTGCACACCGGAATTGAAAACCCCTTTCCACATAACCTTATCAACCCCTTCCGGAGAAACCCTGGCCACCGAAGAATCTGTGTGACTGTGTGCTGTTTTCATGAAAGAGAAAAGAAAAGACAGAAGATGAAAATAGATTTAAAAAAGGATAAAATAATACTTCGTGGATTAAAATTTAATAAGTAATATCAACGGATTAAATTAAATTGATTTGGCGTGTTAATCAATTATCTTATTATATTAATTTATATTTAATATATGTATGGGTTATGTGTGTTTCAATAAAGAAAATTAATTATTGATATTTTTACAATCTCGTCAAATATATTTAGTAATGTTTACAAAGTTTATCTATTTTACTAGGAAGCACGGGGACTTCAAAATGGATGACGTATGCGCACGGATACGTATCCTGACGGATACTCGAGGGATACGTATTCCTCTATTTTTTAATTAAATTAAATCTATAATGGTGTGTGTTTATGATAATGATGCGGTTGAGATATAAGATATATGTATTTTTGAGTTTATTGGACATTTATATGATTTTTTTCTTATTTGGTTGGTTAGTATTCACTAAATTTACAAAACTTTAGCTTAAAATGTAAAATATATTAAAAATATTTATATAAATTAAACGTATCCTACACATATCCGTATCCTATATTTTTAATTTTGACGTTTCCACTTATCCGTCTCGTATTCATATCCGTACCCGTATCCGTCTCCGTGCTTCTTAGTACTAAATTCAAATGGTTGTCCCCAGTTATAGATCAACTCTAAAGTACCATGAAAAGTTCAATTGACTAAATAATATGTGGGATAAACAAACACAATTATGGAAAACCATATAAACACATCAAAACTGCGACAATTATGCATGACCACTCAATCTATCCATGAAAAACAAGTATAAATACCCTTACAAACCCAAATACATAAATTCACACCCACCCCTAAATACGAAATATAAATAAAAAATAAAAAAAAGAATTATTTTCCTTTCTTTTCTCATATTTCGTATTTTAAAATAAATATGGCATTCGCTAGAACCCCTGCTGTCCTTGTCTTGCTTGTCATTCTTGCCCTCTCCACCACTCACTCGGCAACGGCCTATAACCTCGAGAGTTTGAAGTTCTGGAACCGTTTATCCGTACCATCCAAGGTGGCCATCGAGTCGCCTGTTGGTGCACCAACCGCTGAGGCCCCAATAACGGAGATTGAGGCCCCAACATCTGAGATTGCAGAAGTCCCAGCCTCAGCTCCAACACCAAGCTCAACCCCCATCCGCATCAGGAAGTACGGACGTTGGTCATTGTGGTGAATATGATGGGCCCATATATGAATATGAAGTATAGAATATTATTTTGTATCTTCATTTCATATCTACTTGCCTAAATATCAAATATTCGTGGAATGAAATATATATTATATTGATTAATCTAATGCGTCTTTCAAGGGCATCATTCATGGATTTCTACTCATAAATTGCGAAGTTATTTATTTATTTTCCTACAACATCCGTGACAAGCAATAATACACCTCCCTAAATCTCCTTAATTAATTACTTTAGATAATTCTTCTTTACAAATTCAATGCGATGTACCAAACTAAACCCACATTTTCCAAACTGTTGAGTTCGTATCAACAATAGTCGATTCTACCTGATCACAAAAACTCACAATAACAACTAAACCACCAAGAACCTGTTGCACCAAATCAAACACACAACACACGCAACCAAACCAGAAAACAGAGCACGAACGCAAACCAAAGAAAGACAAAAGATTTAACGTGGTTCGGTTGTAAATAACCTATGTCCACGGAGATCAACCAACTGCCACTATATTATATCAATCCCAATTACAAGTTACTAACAGTATGCAAGAAACAAGAACAAATCTGTATCTCAAAATCAGAAACTATAATCTATATAATATCACCCTTCGAAGTAGTCGAACCGGGTCTTCAATGCTATGATGAACGTGTCTAAGCATACATTAATCATCCCCTTATATAACATACAAATCACAGCTAAAACCTAAGAGAAATCGATTAGGAATTGAGTCCTAATTAAAGAGAATTTCCTTTTCCTGTTTGCTGTCGGACTCCGGAGATTCACCAGGAGGTTGACTAACCCCTACCTCAACACCTACTCTCTATTTCTGTGTTGAGATAATATCAACCCCACACAAACACTAGCCATTGTGTAGAAGAAGCCACAGACTATCAGACTATCAGTCACAACTAGCCATGGCAGTTGATAAGAAATTGATTAAAAAAAACTAAAACATCATAAAACGAATAATGAAATCACATTAAAACATGACATGCATTAAGCTAAAAATAGTAGCGAAGAAAGAATCACGTTTTAAGAGAACAGTAGTAAATAAATAGCTTTGAATCATTAGCATTCGGATTTGCCCATGCAAAGAATATACTTTTTCTTGGATTAATTTAACAAAGTACTATTACACAAGGCAAGAAATCATAGAGAGGTTATCTTCTCAGAGAAGCCGTTGTTTTAGTTGAAAGCGCTGTTCGGGGCAAAAAAAACCAAATATTACGTGTTGATAGATAAAATATCAGTTCTTTCTAACTCGTACTAATCCGTGAGCGTCCTTTATACTTCAAGTTCCTTCCATGAGCTTCTGAGATCTAGCTTCTGAGACCTAAAAGTTCTTGAACCTGAAATACAACTTGGAGGGGGGGGTTAGTAACGACTACCCGGTTTGTCTTAGATCAAACCGGTGGAACGACTTTACGTGTAGAGGATTGGTAGTCTCTCTAGTAAATAAGGTAGAGAGTGGATTATTGAGTATAGATTGATTACCTTCAAATGATGGAGTATGGAGGCTATTTATAGCTCTCATATCCAAATAGTCTTCTCCAAGATCGTGCCAAGTGTCCGGCTAGGATGGAGCCACATGTGTGTAAAGGGCCTATTAGCAATTTATGGGCTTGGGCCATTATGCAAGACTTTGTTCCTCTTGGGCTTGCTCTATCTTCCTTAGTGGATCATTTGGGGAGGACCAAGATGCTAGGAGACGGTCCATATATAGCGCTTGGTCGACCCTAAATGTAGAGCGCCCTTTGGAACGTCCAAATCCGCACTTCAAGGATTGAACATAATTTTACATTAACATATGTCCCTCTAGTTTCCAAGTATCTTGGCACGAGATAGTTGTGGAACTATAAGTACAGTCCGGCTCTCTTACATGTAACAGACTCTTTTTTGTTGAAAAAAATTCCTGGATTTTATGCCCTTATGTCCTCCTTCAATCCCTCTTCCCCCTCTCATTTTTATAGTCCGAGTAACTTATTACTCGGAGTATATAAAAACTGAGATATTTGTAAAGAGACTGAATCTGGATTGAGGCTTTGAAAGTCCGGGTATTTTTCTTCGTTAAAGCCTTTCCTTGACGTAAGGATTGCTAGGTTCGACCTAGGTGGTTGGCCTTAAGGAGATTGGCATAACTCTCTCGACATGCTACTGGGGACGGCCCATATAACTGATTACTTTAGAGAACCTGAGTGTCGGACTCTGGGCCGAGTAGCCTTTCCTCTGACTTTGGATCACTCTGACTAGTGGTTAGTTAGGATTTTCATTGGGTAGCTTTTTTCTTTTGAAGAGTTGGCTTGTTAACTTATAAAATTTCAAGGATGTCGGATCCCAGAGAAATATCCTGAGGGCTTTATGCCAAGAGGGTCGGACTTATAAAATTTCAAGGATGTCAGATACCAGAGAAATATCCTGAGGGCTTTATGCCAAGAGGGTCGGACTTATAAAATTTCAAGGATGTAAGATACCAGAGAAATATCCTGAGGACTTCATGCTGAGACGGTCGGACTTATAAAGACAAAAAATTTCTTCTCAGGAAAAATTTTGCCTCTAGAGAGATTTGGTCTCAAGACGAATTTTTTCCATAGAGAGACTTGGTCTCGGGAATAATTTTGTCCTTAGAGAGATTTGGCCTAAGGAGGAATTTTTCCCTAGAAAGTGCAACTCGTACTGCCTTAAAAGTAATTCGATTTATAAATACCAAAGAGAGATTTGTAGACGTGTATTTTGAAAGCTTCCTATTTATACTAATACTTGGCTAAGGTTGCCAGTCTTAGTTCAAGCAGTACTTGCAAATTATATATAATCGAATCGATGATCTTGAATTGTTCTAGTGTTTCTAACACTTTTCTACGAAGATATATGGCTTAGTCGGATCAAAGAATCGAATTAAGATAATTAAACAAGTAAAAGACTCAGAAACTCAATCATGCATAATACGAACCCTAGCTACGAATTCACATACTATCACCAACTAGATGATTAGCTACTCATATCAATAACACAATCAACAATCATAATCAAAACAATAATGAATGAAAACATGGTGAATTGAAAGATAAATATCAGAATTGTGAGATACAGAGTTACCACCAAAGGTTGTCAATCTCCGGTGAATTGCTAAACTTACAAAGATCTAGAAAGGTGAGATCAATACGTGTCCAAATCTCTCCTCTAGCTCCAAATTCGCTAAGTTACAAAGGTTCTAAGAGAAAATATACCCAGAACAAGCTCTAGGGTTTAAGTCTGTAAAAATATGATGAAAGATATGAAAATTCGCAGATTTTAGAAATATATATAGTTGTTGTCGGAAGGCACCCGGCGGTCCGCCCCGCACGGGCAGAAAGCTGCATCTGCCAAATTCTTCCTCCGAATCTTCGATTTCGGCCCCTTGCACGGTTTTGAGCTCCGAAACTTGGTCCTTTGGCCTTGAAACTCGTATCAGTACTCCTTGACACACCACGGGTGATCTCGTTGCACCAAAACATCATTGTTTCGCCATGAATTACATCCAAAAACGCGATTTCCACCTAAAACCTGAAAAGAACAAAAGAAATGAAAACGTGACACTATGCTAACAAAATGCACTAAAATGCATGCAAGAGGATAGCTAAATTGGTGAAAAAAAGACTCGAATGATAGTGTAAAAAACACTGTCATCAAACTCCCCAAGCCGAACCTTTGCTTGTCCTCAAGCAACTAGCTAGACTCTATGCAACCTACATGCAACACAAAGAGGAGCCTCATGCCAAACAAGAAGAAATAATCGATTGTATCTACCAAATGCCTATGAACAAAGACCATACAAATCATAACATGGAAGTAGGTTGAAGAATGTCTCGATTGAACCTATACACATTCACATATGCACTTTGTTAAACAAGAGAGTCTCTCGTAACATTCTCTACCTGGACCTAGTCAATGACGACGTAATGATGCATGTCAAAATACAAATGGTTGCCCCGTGCCTATGAAACCAAGGGCTTACTACTGTTCACCAAGTGAGACTTTCCCTCAAGAGAAGTCGAACCAATACTGGCTCTCATCAAACGAAGGAGGGTTCCCTAAAAGACAACACTCCCCTATTCTACCCGACTCTTAAAGAAAAACTCTTCACCACTTCCTAAATGGCAGAACGAGGGTGGTCTAGAACAAGCCTTGGACTAGGCGACACGAGAACACAAGGAAGAATTTACAACTCGATTACGAACTATTACAAAAGCTGAAAAATAAGGCAACACTTTGCTAAAACTGCTTTTGGCTTGCTTGGACCCTTCTTTGCTAAAATAATGCAACACGAGAAGCAACGCCAGATGATCGAGGATAAGCTTTTGAAGTAAATGGTCCCCGCTCCAGCTCACTTTCCTGGTCTGTCGAATCCCAAGAATGTCGTCGATCACTACGAGATGGAAAAACAAGCTGAGAAGGATGACTCCTCCATGCCCACTATTCCTACTCCCAAGCCCAACAAAAAGCCCCCTGCTGCTTAATCATCCAAGAGGAAGACGGATCCCAAAAGCAAGAAAGTTGCCTCGTCCTCTGTGGACTTGGATGCTTCTGGTCCTAGTCCCCAGAAGAAGTTGAAGGGCAAAGCTACTAAGGAGGACACCGAACCTTTCGATCTCTGGACCCAGGGAGGCCGTGATGTTGAGGTAGCCCGACTTATGTCTTTGGATGAGGATGAGAGAGCCCGTGCTCTTGGACTACTTAGTCGTCAAGTAAGAAACTCTTCCCACTTGCTCCTAAATATTCCTTACTTAGTTAAAAAATTCTCGTCTTGTCTCACAATCATATCTTTGCAGCTTATGTGCTTCATACGTGCTAACAAGAACCTAGTGGATCAGAGGCTTGAATCCGACTCTCGGATTATGGAATTAGAGAAGGAAGCCGAACTTGCATCTTCCAAGATTAAGTCTCTCGAGTCTGAGGCACAAATCCTTCGAAGCAAAAACGTTGATCTTGCTAAGAAAGTCTCTTCTGAGTCTACCAAGAACAAACAGTTAAAAGATTCCCTCAAGTCTTTAGGCGCCATTCTCATGAGATTTCGTGATAAGGTGTGTGAGAAATTACAACATGCTCGTATGGAGGTTGTTGAGAACTTCCTTTGCTCGACTTCTTATCTCTTTGGAAAACAACAAGCTCGTGAGGAAGGTCGCGAAGAAGGTTTTCGTGCTTGTCTTGGGAAGATGGTCCAGCTTGGTCACACAAAGCCAGGTTGGACTTATGATCCCAGAGACCTTACTGCATCCGACCTTATTGATTCTAAGAAAGGCGACTTTTTTTACCCAGACGTTCATATCTCAGATGAACAGATTGAGGCGGATGAGTTTGGTGCTGTGGTGTCTAAGGATGATCCAGACTTTCCTACAAAGCCTGACTCTTTTCCTCCTTGGTTCTCAGATGTTCTCAGATCCGGCCTCCTTTCACCTTTTGAGATTACTGAGTCTTGGAACTGTACTTTTCTCACTCTTTCGGGACCGATTGCCAGTATTTCACCAGATTTTGAGGCCGCGAGCTTAAACTGAGGATCCGAAGGTTCTATCCGGCCCAAGCAAGCCTGAAGTGACTAGGTATCATGATAAGCTTCTCCGAGAAACCGAAATTTTGAAAGCCAATGGTGACACACGAGATTCTACTGAGATCGCCATGTCTATTGATGCTTCTCTTTATCCCCTCAAGACTCCCGTCGAGATATTACCTCCCTAGGTCAAGCTTCATGAAGGCCGGGTATGCCCAAGCAATCTTTGTATCGGATTTAACAATCAGTAGCTCCCAACTTCTTGAATTGTCTTAAGTATTCCAAATATTTTTATTCGGCCCCTGGTGGCAACGTATATTGGAACCAATTCATCTTTTGTTGGAAAGAACTTAACTTTGTTCTCTTCAAAGAAGTTGCAATGTTTGCTTTTTTTTTCTTTTTTTTTTATACCCCGAGAGACTCGGTCCAAGAGATTCCGAGAGACTTAGTCTCTCGGGAGTCCGAGAGACTTTGTATCTCGAATTCCGAGAGATTTTGTCTCTCGGGAATCCGAGAGACTCAAGTCTCTCGGATCCGAGAGACTTAGTCTCTCGGGACTCCGAGAGAGACTTTGTCTCTCGGATCCCGTGAGACTTTATCTCTTGGAGCCGAAAGACTTTGTCTCTCTTCCGAGTATGAAATGTTTTTCGTCTTTTCGAGAAAAAATTTTGTTTTCCGATCCGAAAGATTTTAGTCCCTTGGACTTGAGGAACTTGAAAAAATTTCGTCTTTTTCGAAAAAAAATCGTCTTCCGATCC
Organism: Plantago ovata; assembly: GCA_028274465.1. Lineage (NCBI taxonomy): Eukaryota > Viridiplantae > Streptophyta > Magnoliopsida > Lamiales > Plantaginaceae > Plantago > Plantago ovata. Next base: position 100,403,028 of record CM051457.1, on the reverse strand, counting down.
TAGAGATTTTAGTCTCTTGGACTTGAGGAACTTGAAACTCTTGGGCTCGAGGGTCTTTCTTGTTCGGGACTTTTAATTTGACGGAAATGTGAAAACTTGAGTTTTTCTCAAGATTTTCAAAAAAGTTGTATTGCATTGATTTGACGGAAATCTGTACAGTTACAACAGTGGGCTTCTTGGCCAATTACAAAGAGAAACGAATCTTAGACAAAACAAAAGCAAACAATTGAAAATGGGGCTTCCACATGAGTTCTTTGGCAAAAACATTTTCCTTTCTTTCAAGCATAGAACTTTTGGAGATTAGAGGCATTCCAGGTGTTCCTCAGATCCTTCCCCTCCATGTCCTTTAGACGATAGCTTCCATTGGAGTAAGCCTTCACTACTTTGTACGGTCCTTCCCACTTGTGCTGGACTTTCCCTACATTCTCCAGAATGTCAGGCTTCCTCAACACTAAATCTCCTACCTGGAATTCCTTGCTTCTCACATGCTTGTTGTAAGCTTTTGCTACTATGGCTTGATAACGAAGGATGTTTGCAAGTGATGTCGTCCTTGATTCCTCAAGCATCTCTAAGTTATACATCCTTGCCTCATGATTATCTCCTGGCTTGTATCCCTGGATCCTTATGGTCTCAATAGCAATCTCTGCTGGAATCACTGCCTCATATCCATAAACCAAAGAGAAGGGTGTTTCCCTTGTAGCGGTCTTTGAAGTGGTTCTATAGGCCCATAGAACTCCATCCAATTCATCTACCCAGTCTCCTTGGCATGCTTCGAATCTTTTCTTGAGGATATCGACAAGTACCTTGTTAACAGCCTCAGTCTGTCCATTTGCTTGAGGATAGCCCACTGATGTGACCCTCCTCTCTATCTTCATAGTCTCGCACCATGCTTTGAAATTTGCTCCATAAAATTGGGCTCCATCGTCTGATACAAGGATTCTTGGGAGTCCAAATCTGCATACTATATTCCTCCATACAAAGTCCATGACCTTGTTTTCTGAGCCTCTGCTTCCGTCCATTTGCTAAAATATTCAATGGCTACTATTATGAACTTTTTCTGTCCGGATCCTCTCGGAAAAGGTCCTACTATATCGATTCCCCATTGATTGAAATGACAAGTTATAGTAGCTGGGATGAGAGGAATTGCTGGGGCGTGAGAGGTCTTAGCAAAGTACTGGAAATCATCACACTTTTTCACATAGGACGTAGCATCTTCTCGCAAAGTTGGCCAGTAGTAGCCTTGCCGATATACTTTTTGTCCTAGTGCTCGTCCTCCTGAATGGTTCCCACAACTTCCTTTGTGTATCTCATCTAGGATTGCCTTTGCTTCTTCCTCATTAGCACATCTCAGGTGTGCTCCTTTGAAGGACCACTTATAAAGATAATCTCCTTGAATGAAATATTTCAATGATCTTGCTTTGATTTTCCTTGCTTCAACACAGTCATGGGGAAGCCTTCCTCTCAAGAGATATCTGTCAATGGATGCATCCAGCTGGTTCCCGGAGTTGTTGAGATCGAAAAAATTGGAAGAGCTTTGAGTCCTTGGTTCATGACGGATGAACTATCGATCCTCATCAAAATAACATCTTTAGTGTCTATTCCTCCCGAAGCAGAGGCATATTTTGACAAGGCATCCGCTCTCCCATTCAGGTCCCTTGAGAACTTTTCTATCTCACATTTTTCAAACAACCCCATCTCCTCTTGAATCTTAGCCTTGTAGCTGGATAATACATCCTTCTTTGTACTCCATTTTCCTGAGATTTGTTTCTCTGCTAATTGAGAATCAGTGAAGATTTTGATCTTTTTCACTTGAAGAGCCTTCACCATGCGGAGTCCTATGACGATGGCTTCATACTCGGCCTCATTGTTTGAAACACTAAACCCCAGAGTGACCACATACTCAAGTTCAGCTCCTCCGGGGCTTCCGATATAAATTCCTATCCCCCCATTTGTTCCTGAGGATGATCCATCCACTTCTGACACCCAGACCTCTTCTTGGTCGGATGGTTTCTTTGGAGTTGGAGAGACGGTCTCCTTTTCCTTTAGAACTTCCTCAGCATGTAGGATCATCTTCATTGAGTCTGGTCCTTCTCTCCTTTGTGCCTTTCCTGGTCTCTGAAGGACGTTTTCTTCGCCGTTTTCCTCCGGTGTTCTCCTCGTTGCCTCTTGAAAGGCGTTTAGGGCCAACTCTAAATCTTTGAAACGCTGACTAACCAATGAGTTTTGGTTCTCTATTACCAGCATGTTTGCTTCTGCTGATCCCTTAGGATCTTCCTCCATCGGTTCTTTCCTTGGATATTCAACTAAGAAGTCTGCTATCACTTGAGTTTTCTTGGCTGACGGAGCTGATAGTCAATTTCAAATTCACTAAGTTCAATTGCCCACCTAGCTAGTCTTCCTAACAACTCTGGTCTTCCCAAGACTTGTTTGACAGGATGACTAGTGAATACAACCAACTTGTGAGATTCAAAATATGGCTTAAGTCTTCTTGTTGTATAGACTAAAGCAAAAGCTAATCTTTCGATATCCAAGTAACGGGTCTCAGCTCCACTCAACTCTTTACTTAAATAGTAAATTGGCAAGTGATCATTTCCCTGAATCCTTACCAGTACTGAACTTATGGCTTCCGCAGTGGCTGCCAAATAGAGATACAAGGGCTCTCCATCTTGTGGTTTGGAAAGTAGGGGCGAAGTCATTAAGTACTCTTTTAGCTTCTCAAATGCTTCTTTGCATTCCTCAGTCCATTCAAAGTGATTACTATTCCTCAGCACTTTGAAGAAAGGGAGGTTCTTTTCAGCAGACCTTGAGATGAATCGACTCAAGGAAATTGACTTTCTTACAAATATCTGAACTTCATTCAGTGTCTTTGGTTGTGGGAGCTCAAGAATAGTTTTGATCTTCTTCGGATATTTGCTTCAATTCCCCTCTCGGTAACCATGTAACCCAAGAACTTTCCTCCCTTGACTCCAAATGTACACTTGGTGGGGTTCAACTTCATCCCATACTTCCTTAGGATAGCGAAGCATTTGTCCAAATGGTGCAATATGTTGGTCCTCTGTCTTGCTTTTACAAGCATATCATCAACATAAACCTCCATGGTCTTCCCAAGCTCTTCTTTGAACATTTTATTTACCAGACGTTGGTAAGTTGCTCCTGCATTCTTGAGGCCAAATGGCATGACACTGAAACAGTACACGTTGCCATTTGCAAAAAATGCGGTCTTTTCTACATCTTCTTTGGCCATCTTAACCTGATAGAATCCTTGGTAAGCATCCATGAAACTTAGTAAAGCACATCCGGCGGTTGAATCCACTAACTGATCAATCCTCGGTAAAGGGTATGGGTCCTTTGGACAATATTTGTTAATCTTAGTGAAGTTATTGCACATTATCCACTTCCCCTCCTCCTTTTTCTACTAAGACAACATTACAAACCCAATTCGAATATCTGATTTCCCTGATATGGCCAGCTTTAAGGAGGCGTTGAACTTCTGTCTCAATGGTTTCATTATCAGATGCACTAAAGTCTCTTATCTTCTCCATTATATGGGTAATTGAGGGATCTACGTTCAGACGGTGAACTGCGACCCTTGGATCAATTCCATTGAGATCTTCAGTGCTCCATGCAAAGACATCATTGTTCTTCCTAAGACACTCAATGAGTTTCATCTCTACTTCTAGAGTCATCTCTGTGCCAATTTTAGTAACTTTCTCAAAACATCCTTCCATTACATGAACTTCTTTCAAAGTTTCCTTTGCTTCTATCTTATTTTCCTCAAAGAATTTCTTCTTTTTGGAAGTTGGAGAGATCGTAGGTATGACCTTATAATCTTCAAGCTCATTGATTTCCCCTACCAACTGTCCCTTATCCTTTCTCTGCTTGGCCTTCCTTCGTCTTTGAATGAGACTTGGCTTTTTGACTTATGTGGTAAGATCATATCAGCTCTTTGGGCATTCATGGATAAACAAACACCTTCGTTACGCTATGAAATTGAAATAATAAGAGTGTTAAATTTCAAATTCCACTTCATCTAGAATAAGTAACACACATTCCAATTTCGTATGCCACCCGCGAGCAAGAGCCCAGATGTGGCATGTGCAGGGCCGGGCCTCCAGAGGACATGGGGATTTGGTAGTTTTCCACTTCACTAATGTAAGAACTAACTACATTAATACAAAAGTTTTCGACAAGGGGTTTTTTATTTCATCCATAATTGATCTTTTGTGTATCTTGTACTCTTTATTTAATTATCAAGATAGGCAATTAAGAGCATATAACGTAGCTCCATCTGTTTTTAGAGAATAGCTGTTAGGTTTGTCTATTTTTATAGGCACTAATTATTCAGTAATCTTAATAGATAATGTTATGTGAAACGAAAGATAAATGTAAAGTAACACGCCTTCACCCGCTTATGACACAATTTCTAGGCATATCATATAGGAAAGAATGAATAGTTGTTAGTGGTGTATTATTTGAATAAAGATTGAGTAAGTAGAATAATGTAAAAAATTTAAGGGTCCATTACTTTTTAGGGGTATTTTAGTGTCCCTAATAACAAAATAGGGCCACTTAGATCAACAATAACATTTTAGGCCATGAATTTGACTTTGCAAGAACTAAGGTACTGTAGCAAAATCAGATTTTGAGAGAGCCAAACACACTTTAGTCTGAGACCTAAAATGTAATTTTAAAACTAACCGTTTAGTCTAAAATGTAATTGAATTTCAATGAAAAAAGTAATTTCAAAATTGTTTTTTTACCACACTAATTTTAAAAGTAATCTTTTAGCACAGTATTTTCTTTTATACTATTTCCATTTAACTTCATATATTAAAATATATAATATGTGGTGTCAAATGTTTTTGATAATGACGCATATATATCATTCATTTAATTTGTTCAAATTATTACTTGTTACTTGTTAGAAATACTTTTATTTTCAAGTGAATTTCATTTTTAGTCCTACTTTTCTAACTTCATTCTATCACTCAATTTTCTTAAAGAACTAGATCACTCTATATTTTAGGGCTAATACTTGAAAAAACAATAAGTTTACAAATAATCAAAAATTTATACATTAAAAAAAAAATAGAAGGCACTATTACTAATAAGTATACTAAGTTGAATTTTACACCCAAACCTTTGGCAAAACTTAGATTTTACCCCCAAACCTAAAGCCGCTAATTAAACAACCTCCAAACCTTTGCGAAAAGTTAGAATCTACCCCGAACTTATCTAAATTATCATAACTAACAACTAATCACATCATAAACTCATTAAAAATATAAAAAAACTAAAAAGAAAAATTAAAAAGCTAAAAAAACTCATTTACAAATAAAAAAAATTAAAAAGAAAAAGTTTAAAGCTTGAATAATGGCAAACGATTGGACTGGAATTTAGAGGAAGCTAGCGACTTATATTGGAAATAGATTTTGTTGTAGTTTTTCTTTTTATCTTTTAAATTTTTAATGAGCTAATGATGTGATTAGTTGTTAGTTATAGTAATTATATGACGAATTTGGGTAAATTATGAATTTTGATAAAGGTTTGGAGGTTATTTAGACTTCGTAATAGGTTTGGGGGTAAAATCTAAATTTTGTCAAAGGTTCGGATGCAAAAGTTAACAAGGAATTAACTTTAAAAAACAATTACATTAGGCCTGAGAATTTATGTTAAGGGCGTGTTTGGTTTGCCTATTTTGGAGTGATGTCATTACTGTAATTGTGTGTTGGTCAACTCCAAAAACCATGATTTTGGCCTAAAATGTTATTGTTGAAATAAATGGCCCTAAAATGATATGATACCTCACAAGGAACCCCCAGTATGTAAATTTCTCTTTTTTTAATATACTTTCTTAGCGGCTCTAATTACAAAATAGTACCTACTACTCAATCAATTACATTTTGGTCCACGAACTTGACCAAATGGCGCTTTAACTACTGTTCCTTTTTTAGATTTTCTTTCAGCCGAACAACCATTAGTTACTGCGCAGTAAATATTTCCACGTGAGTAACACGTGTGGACTAAAATGTAATAAAATTGCACTTGAAGTAATTATAATGTAATGGATTTGTTAATTTAGGAATTCAAAAAACTAGCCGTTTGAGGGTTGGTTGCATCTATTTAAACTCTTACGACCATCATTTTTCTTCACAATAAACTCACCTCCAGCTACTAACAACACCAATCAAAATCAAATTTCACACACTCTTCACTTTTTCATGGAATCTTGTGGGAAGGGTTCAAATCCTATATGGTATGACCAACCACTATGTCGTACTGAAAACTCTCGTAAACGATGCGTTCTTGTTGTACACCCAAATGGGAGAATGTATTGGAAGTGCCCCATTCATGGATTCTCTCATTTGGGGTGATGTTGTTGAAGAGGACCATCAATGTTCAACCACAAAGAGAAGGTTTTGTGCAAGAAGGTGAAGGGAATGGAGTGAGGCATGTACAACAAAGAGAGGTGAGGTTTAAGGGAATCCAAGCAAGCAACTTAAGTATGATTCAACTACTTATAGCTATGAATTTGCTGCTATTGGCAGTTTATCTTACTGTCTAAATTGTTCTATCTTTCAAGTAATAGGATTTGAGCAAATGCAATGTAATAGCCAAGAGTAGCAAGTATCCAATGTAATGTAATGGCAAAGAGTAAGAAGTATTCAATGTAATGAGTACTACTTTGTTTTGAATGAAATCAGTTTTCAAGCATGAACCAGCTAGTCATTACATTGAACCATAAAGTTACCAAAATAAGCACTACATGATGAAGTGAAACATGACAAATCACAGCAATTCAGACAAAGTAGCTAAGAAACTAGCAAAACATCATCATGGTTGAAGTCATTAAACAGTAGCGTTCAAATTACCAAAAGAAATAAAGATCACCCAAAAACTATAGTATCGACTACAAAGTTGGCAAAACAGATCAAACGAGCCAATCTGGGTAGTCCATAGCCTGAGATGACTGAGGCTGATCTGCAGCAGGTGTCCTTCCCCTTCCTCTACCTCTTGGTCCACTTCTTCCTCTAGCTGCTGCAGTCCTTCCCCTACCCCTCCCACCACCTGATGGTTCTGGATCAGGCACATCACTAGCAACCTGGATTGATCAACCAAAAAGGCACAATAAAATTACATAACTAGCAAGATACAACATGTCAAGACTGAATGTGGAAGACAATTTTAAGTAAAAGACTTGCCTCATGGATTGGAGATACGAGTGCAACAGATTCTTGTTCAGGAATTTGTTCACTTTCTTTGTTCTGAACCTACAAAAATGTAGTTGGAAATACAGTCATAACACTATAAACAATCAATCTTAAACAATAATACAAAGTGTTATGTAGTTACTTACATTGTTGGGGCACTTTTTACTTCTATAAGTGTGTCCCTTGCCTAGACAAGTTGAACATGTCATTTGTTTTCTCCTTTTATGAATTGGTGTCTTGGCCCTCCTAGAAGCATTCCTTGCAGCACTTGCATCTTCAGATGGATGTTTAATCCTTTTAGTGGCAGGCGTACCTGGTTTTCTTTTGACAATTGGAGGCAAGCACTGTTCCCCTGTCAAATCTTGTGGCCAGAACTCAGGTGATTGAACAGCTCCTAAGACAATGTCATATGTTCTTTTAAAGGCAGCTTTGGTGTGGTTCTCTGAGACGAAGTCCGCAGGTTCAAGCCTCATGTAAGTAAAGACACAACAAGCATGCCTACATGGTATACCAGAAACATCCCACCTCCTACAATCACAAGACCTACTATCCAAGTCAACTACAAACTTGTAATTGTAATCTTGAACCTCATATGTTGATGTCCCAGTTTCAGTCACCAACCTACACCTCCCACTCTGCTCTTGTTGTTCATTGAGTTTTTCTAAGATCCTAGGCATCAACACAGATGTTAGCCTTTTCTCCTTCTTCCTCCTTATAACAACCCTCCTCATTATTTGTTGCCTAAGTCCCTCCATTATATTCAAGACCGAATACCCTCTAACACCCTCAATCCAAGAATTGAAGGACTCACTCATATTATTTGTAACATGATCAACCTTAACATGTGTGTCATATGCATGCCTGGCCCAGAATCCTAGGGGTATATTGATCATATACTCATATGCAGCAGGGGAGGACTCTCTCATTTTGGTCATTGCCTTTAACCAGAACAAATAGCATGTGTAAGAGTGCATTATATTACAGTTGTAAGAGTAAATATAAGAGACTGTGTGTAAGGGTAAAGAATGCATGTGAATGAAATAGAAAGTGTATTGTAATACGTTGTTGAATCCATAAAAAGTATAGGCAGTAGAAGCTTGCCAAACAGTCTTCTGAGCTCCACACCTCTCCACTTGAGCTTGAAGTTGTCATAAATGTTCTTGGCGCATTTCCTGTTCACCACAGTAGGTGCCAAGTCTTCAATTGCATGAACCAGACCCTACAAACACAAGTGAATGAAGTATTTAGATGACTTACTAGTCTACAAGTAAAACAAATAAAGTAAAAAAATATCATACCTTCTGCCTATCCCCCATAAAATGCCAAGGTTTGTGTTCACCATCCCAGGGGCCAACAAAGTTCTCTAAACACTTCAAGAAGAAGCCCCAAGAACCTTTATTCTTTGTCTCCACAGTGGCATATGCAAGGTGGAAGATTCCACAGTTTGCATCAGTGCTCACTGCACTTAAGAGAACTCCTCCATACTTGCCTCTGAGATGGCACCCATCAAAGAACAGAAAGGGTGCACATCCAGATAGAAAACCCCTTCTCAACCATCCAATCCAACCAAGAACCTTTTAAATAATGGAGGTCTCTCTATAGGCTCACCAATCAGCTCATCATCATCTTCATCAGGTTCATCATTTGTTCAGTCACCAGTTCTACAATACTCCCAGGATTTCTCCTTAAGACAATCTCCTTGTACTTGGGCAGCAGTAGAAAAGCTTCCATAGGATCCCTACCAAATATTGCCAATGCCCTTTCCGTAGCTCTATACATTCTCATGTAGGGAACATTGACCTTGAGATCAGTTATGGCCCAACTATGCAACTCTTTTGCAGTATTGGATGGATTCTTTCTCAACTCATCCATGATATTGGATGCCAACCACTTGTAATCTGCCGCATGGTAGTCATTCTTCCTAACACTAACACACCTAGCTATGAGAACCATGGTATGTCTTGATCATAAATGTTTTCCCTCACAGAATGCAGTATACCTATCAAGGTTATTTTTGTCCTTCTTCATCTTAAACCCCACCTTTAAAACATAGTCTTTCAACTTCCTCCTCAACTCTGCAACACTACCAAAAGTATCCCCAAGCTTAAATTCTTTGTCAGTCAACTTAGCATTAACATCAAATTCATCCCCTATCCAGTCCTTGTCACTATACTCTTCAGCCTCCATTGATTCATATCCATCTTCCACATTTGAGTTCTCATTGTCATCATCACCTCTTCCAGTTTCTACCCCCGACCCATTGTTTTCATCATTTTGTACTCCCCCACCACTTTCAGTTTCTACCCCATGCCCATTGTTTTTATCATTTTGTACTCCCTCACCATTTCCAGTCTCATCCAAATCATCACCAGTAGTCTTATGTCTAGTAAATTTCATCTATTCATCCTCATATTCATGTTGGTATGTGAATTGTGGCTCATCATCTTCCCAATCAAATGGTTCATATGCTCCACCATTGTACTGCACCCCCTCACCCTCATTCTGAACTCCCTCACCCTCATTCTGCAACCCCTCATTGTTCTCTACATGCTCCTCCATGTCCTCATCATCATCATGCCAATCTTCAACAATTGGAGAATCATGCACACCAGAACTCTGACCAGCCTTCTCCCCTACTAATCCCTCCCACATGCTCTATGTTTGATGTAGCTTGAGTTTTAGATGGAGTCGCATCCATGAAGTTTCTCCCAAATCAATCCTTCATGATGTTCTCAAAGTTAGCCATGTCTACTGATGATGGAGTTTGAAGGTTTCTGTGTGGAGTTTCAAATAATGGTTGAGGAATGTATGGTGTTCTAGGAGTGGTTGGATCTTGTGTTTCTTGTGTATCGGGTGGGGGTGGAGGTGTTTTGTGGTGTATGAGGGATGTCAGGCTCTGTTTCATGTTGTGGAGAGTCAGTTTTTTCTGTATCTTGTGGTTCAGTCACCACTTCATGTTCCTCTGTCAGATTAACAAATATGGGGGCTTTGTGATTTTTTGTTGTGTGTTTGAAGGATCAGTCCTTTTGCATCTTCTCTTCCAATACCTCCTTGATCTTTCATGAGGGATTGGTCCAGTTTGTTTGGAAGGGGGTGGTACATATGAGTTATCAGTTTTATCAGCATCATCATCAGGAGTAAACATGGCTTCAATCCTATCACTTATATCTACCACATTGCCAGAAGGATCAAGCACCTTCACAGGAATGGGTGTCTCCATTTCCACATACAACTCAACTTCCATAAATTCCTTACTTCTATCAAACATCTCCCTAACATCATCATCATCCCTAACATCAATCCTAGCACCTTCACTCCCTACTACGACATGCATCATATAAAACATTTTTTTTCCAGATAAAATAGTTCCTTTAACCTCAAGTATTTTTCAATTTTCTTCTGCACAACACTGTAAAGGTCAGAAATTTATACCTTTAAGAGTCGACTTTTGTAAGAGTTTCCAGCTCCCCATCATAATGTAGCCTAATGTTATACCTTCCACCCATCTGTAACATGAAAGAAAAAAAATATTAAAAATCATTCAAAAACATAGACAGACTAACCTAGGGTTTCTGCAAATTCCATAATTCGATACTGTAACTAAAAATCGATCATAGACAACATCAGACAACATCATAATTGAGGTTTATCAGCCCATAAATTACCTTTTGTCGATGGGTGTAACTTATCGACTAACTCCGTTTAAAGCCCCAGACGAACCTTGCGGCAACTGAAATTGTGAACAATACGGGGATGACGAGTTCAATGAACAAAAAATCGAGTTGTTTTGATGCAAAATGAGATGAAAATAGATGGAGGAAAATTGACAAGAAACAGAGCGCAAAGGGGTGGTGAGACGCTTCAGCTGCATAAAAATGGTGTGGGTATTGATGAAGATAAGTTAAAAGTATTTTTTTTCCATAAGGCGTATTTGGGTGGCCAGTTATTGCCCAGTGCCATTTCTGTGAATTAGGCACAGTCAACGCAAATTGTCCCTAAAATGTAATTGATTGAGTAACTGGGACAATTTTGAAATTAGGCGTCATAAGGAGGTATTAATTAGGCATTTTCTCTAGTGTTTTATTATTTATTTTTTTGGAAAAAAGAGTAGTGTTTCATTGTAGTAAAGAATGAATAGAATTATTATTGGTGCAGTAGTACAATTGTAAATATATATTTGCTCAAGAACCCATCTTAGGCCATGAGATGAATACGATGTCTTGTATCTATATTATTCTTTAAAGGAGAGTCTTCCATGCCTACATGTTTATTCAATATCCAATAGCAATTAAGTATTCCATTCAAACCTAATCCAATCTTAGGTGTTATTTTAATAGATTTTTGACTTTATTTTAATTCCATTCCAACCCTAATTACACAAGCCTTTTTTTTTTTTGTTTTTTGAATCGGACAAATTTTATTAAAATAGAACTAAAAGAGAGTACAACAACTACGTGCATAAGAAGTGCACACCGAAAAATAAAGCTTACAACAGACACCTTAGAGACTAACGATTCTCTAACCCAAATCCGTTATGACCGCCACATTCTTGACCCCCTCCTCGTCTAGTATGTCCAACTTTCTAGCAAGTGGCCAAGATGCGGAGGGATTGCAAGTTGTACCACCAACTCATGGTCAAGTCCAAAAAAGGGGGCCATACCTTTCGTTGGCAAGTCTAGGTGACTTAGCTCGTCACGAAAGATGATTTTCTCTTTTGGTTGGTGATTCAATCACGGATTAGGAAGAAGGTTCAAATTAGCTCTTACAAATGAAAACAAGCTATCTAAACCGAAAAGAAGGAGGACGCCGAGAACGAGCGCTCAAGCTTAAGTGAGAGCCAACAAGATGGGAGAACGGACAACCAACTCCACGAAGGAAAGACGGTGGTAACCGGAGCACCGGCCACCTCAAATAAACCTCTTGCTTCGCGGAATCTTGCTTATGCTCAACTCCTACACACACAAGCCTTCTATTGAATAACTCCTCTTACTATTATTAATGAGTCAGACAAGTTCAATTAATTAAATAAAATTACTAGCATTCCAATGACCGTGCGTCCAGCTTCTCTAAATTCCAATGAAGGTGTTTTAAAAAGTTATAATAATATTCCGTATATGTTTTAATTGTTTCTTGAATTTTTGCATGGTTTTATTCTATTTCTACTTTATTTTTGTGTTTTTCTCCCTCATTATTTTATTATCCTCCAACCGCAAGTTCGGGTGTATTATTGAACTAGAATTGAATAAGCTCCAATTATGAAAATATGGAATAACTAATTAAAATGTAATATTGTTCACTTTTATAGAGAATATAGGTTGATTTTGACGATGACAAATTGATCCGAATTCGAAATGGAACCGGTCATATATAATGGTCAACCCTAAAAATGCTGAGTTGAAATCCCATTCGAATCACTCGATTTGAAATCACCTCAATAAACCTCAGTAAAGCTGATCTAAGAGTATCCGATCCGAAATTATCCAAATTAAATTCGATGTGCATTAATAATTGTCTTAAATGGGTAAATTACATCTGATACCCCTTTTCATCTATTATAGATTAACCCAACTAAATTTTTTAGTACATATACCACCCCTGCAATATGAATCTAATTACATATACCGCCCACGCTATACGAATTTTTAATTACATATACCACACCCCTTTCGGTTAAAATTAAAATGCAATTGATTGGCAAAGATGGATTAATATGAAAAGTGAGTGTGTAGCATAGTGGTAGACGTAATTTTGTCGTAAATTTAACACGAACTCATGCGATTTGAAATAATTTGAATTAAATTTGTAATGAATATATAGCTTATTTCAAATGCAAACAAGTATTCATCTAACACTAATTTAAAATAAATATTTTAAAGTTCGAATTTTATAATTTTTTCATGATAACGAGTTTGTATGTCATTTATTAAATTACCGCACGAATTCGATCTTATCCAAATGGATCTGGTCTAGAACTTGGAATCCGCAAAATACCTGAATCGATCAAGATCCAAAATCCGATTTGAAAGAAAATTACTAACCTGAACAATCATGTCCGTATCCAATATGAACGACCCAGTTTTCATTTATCTCCCTAAATGTTAAGTGTTGTATTTCTATATCATCTTAATTTTTAATGGTTCTCTGAAGTGGTTCCAACATATTAGGCGATAAGGCTACATTAAATAAGTTCGAACGATTTGTTAAGGCTACGTTAGATAAGTTTGACCGATAAGGCTACGTTAGATAAGTTTAACTGGAGTTAATTACATCCAAATTATATCTGGCCCAAGATCATTGAGATACCCCAAAAAAATTTGTATGAAACATATATAATTTCATTAATAATTAATATTTAATCTATTACATTGACTTGCAATTGTAATAATTGTAATGTTTAATTCATTTATTCAATCCCTCATCCAAATGGATGTGATATGAATTGATTGATCCAAATGGATACAATCTGAAGTATCTAAAATTTATAATTTGTAATACCCGATTTGAAATTTATAATTAGAACAACACTCAAAACCAAACAACACCCGATATCCGATCCGAACAAATTCCATCATAACTTTCTCTATCCGAATCCAATCCGAACGATCTATTTGCCATGTCCAGTTAATTATAAGCATAAAAAATAGACTCACCGAAGCTTCCAACTCAAAATTAGCTCATATAGTATGGTCACCTATTCGAATGTTGACCTGATACCCAATTCATAATCACCCATATCAGATTCTCACGATAAGAAACCTATCGCCTGGGTCACAATTCAAATCCCATGGGGACCATGTGCATCAAATATACCTAATGGAAAACAAATATATGATCTATGCATTATGAATTCGAGCCTGGTACACGGGTATACCATGGGCACCGAATTTTTTATCTATGCTTTATCATGAGTTTAAGTTCGTTGGGTGTTGCACAGGGAGGGAATTTGTGATCTATGCCTTCTGAGTTTGATAATGTGTCGGTTACCCCACGGGGGAGCATGTTTATGATCTATGCCTTCTGAGTTTGATAATGTGTTGGTTATCCTACGGGGGAGCATGTTTATGATCTATGCCTTATGAGTTTGATAATGTGTTGGTTACCCCACGGGGGAGCAAGTTTATGATCTATGCCTTCTGAGTTTGATAATGTGCTGGTTACCCCACGGGGGAAACAAGTTTATGATCTATGCCTTATGAGTTTGATAATGTGTTGGTTACCTCTCGGGGGAGCAAGTTATGATCTATGCCTTCTGAGTTTGATAATGTGTTGGTTATCTCACGGGAGAGCAAGTTATGATCTATGCCTTCTGAGTTTGAGTGTTGGTTACCCCACGGCGGAGCAAGTTTATGATCTATGCCTTCTAAGTTTGATAATGTGCTGGTTATCCCACGTGGGAGCAAGTTTATGATCTATGCCTTCTGATTGATATATGCCTTATTAGTTTGGGCACGTTCCACTAGATTGCAGTTTTAACTTGGTTTGATTGGTTTACATGCTATCATATGAATTCAGGCTTCTACCCGGTGCGCAAACATAATGAATTTGTAAGTGGTAGTCATATGTATGAGAAAATAACATGTCATCGATCCTTTTCAATTTCATATTCATGTTTTATAGCTTGATGTAATCAAATTAATTCACAAATAATTATTATAAAGTACTATACTTATTTATTTTTTGGACGATATATTCTATTTTTTTATCAAATATAATTCTTACGTACTACTATATGCTATGTTTTCAAAACCGGATTGAGCCGGACGGTCAGACCGTGAAAACCGGAGCTCAATGGACTGAAGCCGCTATTTAAACGCTAAGAAATCGAAGGCGCTAAAACCGAAAAAATGGGCAAAATCGGTGAACCGGAGAGCGGTTGGGCCGGAGGTTGAGCCGTTTTTTGGGGTAAAATTGCAAAAAAAATAAATTAAAAAAAATTACAAAAGAAAAGAAGCCTCTTTTCATCTATATCTTGATTGAATATGGATCTTCACCAAGCCATTTTACTTGATTGGTGATCATTTAATCTTGTTTAGTGTGATTTTAGATGGAAATATGAATAATAACATAGTATAAATATATTAGTATGAGTATATTATATATATATTAATATTATAATGGTACACCGGCTCACAAAACGGCTCAACAGGTCCGAGCCCGGTTAAACCTTTTTTGGGGGGTGTCCGGCTCAACCTCCGTCTCCGTTTTTTAAAACATAGACTATATGTGATACCCGATTTTCGACGGGTTGTAAACTAGTATTTATTAAAAATTAAACAAGAAAGAATTAAAACCACACCAAAAATGATAATCAATCTTAGCAAACACCACATTCCATTTCACTTAATCCATCTCATATCAAACATCAAACTAATATACAAGCCTACACAGGATGATCAATTCCTACGGTCCTTGACATTGCAATAGCTACTGCCTTGTAATCCATCTAACATTAAAACCACAGTACAATCAAGCTCAAATCGATCAATTAGCATTGACATCATTAACATACATACCTGTGGGAAGAAATTGGTGACGTCCATACCCTTGAAAGCTAAATCAATGGAGCACGCTTGTTTTTGTTGCTTTCGTCTTTAAATCATTTTGATGATTTGAATGAACAGTTTTTTTTTTCCCCTTAATAATAACAGATCATTCATCCACTATTATACAATTCACCAATAAAGTTGCAAACACAGTTGCAGCAACTGCTAGCAATGCTGGAAAATGTGTAAATTTTGAGGTTGTTTTTCATGTTGAACTATAGTACATCTTGAGCTACAAACAGTAAAGTCACATACAATTTAGGGTGCACACAACTACACTTCTAAGGTTTATCGTGCTCTTTGTAATTTCAAGATTCATGTTTGTATAAAGCTACGACCGGAAGGTACCTTTGACATCATCTAGACTTTCTCCAAGGGACACCCTGCAAAGAGGGATCATAAAGATAGCATCATTTGTCATACCAAGATTACAGGAAAAGTATAACAAAATGTCTCTATCAAGATAAAAGGAGAGTAGTGCAAAAATTAGATTAATACTCAATTTTACTGGTAAGCTAAATTTGCGCCAAGGAGAAGCAAAACCCAGAGCATATAAAACAGCTTCAAGTCATCACTTGATTACTCTTAATTCTGACTCTCTCGCGTTTGGTGGGTAAATCAGAGATGTTATAAGAACCAAACAAAAAGACCAAACGATGCAATTCTTTAACTGTAGGCAACTCCCCTATCATGAAGGAGACGGAACAAGGAATAGCAAAAATTCCAGCCAGATTAGTGAGTTTAAATAGGAGCATCACAACCGAAAAGAATCCATTTATGACAGACTCACTGTATCATCTCTGCCTATTTTTAACAGACAGGCACGGAGAAGCAACAATTCCAACCATATAAGTGAGTTTAGTACGAATTGTCTATCCCTAGTACACAATTCAAGTGAATAACCGAAGACACGACTTTCCAGCAGAAAAAAGTTCAATGCAAAGGAGATGATAATAACTGAACCGTCGTACTTCTTTGTAGTTTGAGCACATGTTCATGGAACAAGATATGCCAACTTATATACTGACACAAGCAGAATAGTCAAAGTCACAAGGATGTCTCCTAATACTTCAATATACCCCTTCTTTCCCGCATGGACTGATACTGCACATAGGGAAATTAACTTGACAGGCAATGTACCATAATGGTCCTACCATGTTAAAACCAATTCTAATACTGCTATCTTAATTTGGGTACTCACCTCTTCGACCTTTTAAGATGTGAACGTTTTTGAAAATTATATGTTTAGCCCAGGAAGATTTCACATGTCTAGTAAGTTGTGGGATACACATAATAAGTTCTATACAAAGCTTCCTCATGAAAACTATTTCACGAAAAAGATCACGAATCTAGAGCATGGATGACCCGTAGCGGGAACCCTGCCTAGATCGACAACACTGGTGCAAGAGTCATATTCTTGTCACAACAGCTCTCATGAAACGAGAAGCATATTTTTAACAACCATCATTAAGTAATAGTACTAGGACCTAAAAGTATAACATATAGGGAACGACCTGAACATCTATACAATTACAACGATTATACATAATAATTAATTGGTAACTTTGCTTACTTGTGCATACAGTACTTGTAGTCCGAACTCCTTGCAAAATCTCTCTCCCCCTCTTCCAACTACAAAATTCAGGAAAACATTAAAAACAAGATCAGTCTATCAACTGTTTGATTTATCATGCGCTCAAACTGATGGTACATCACATGAAAGCACCTATAGTCACTACATTATCTGGTAGCCGAGAATAGTTGACGAGTATAAAGTACATAATACTCACCGGATCACCTTCGTAGATGAGCTCATAGCAAACAGGTGATAGGCATCTCAAAGCACAATTCTCCTTAGCTATCATCGACGACTTGCAATCCTGACCCCATAATCCACTATAACATAATCCATGCAAAAACCCCAATTAGTTCAACAATTAAACTAAAGATATATTTTCCTCAAACCCACTATAACATAATCGATGCAACCCCCCCCCCCCCCCCCCCCATTATCTCAACAGTTAGACAAAAGCTATAATTTTGACAAATCCAATCTAACAAATCCATGAAAATTTCCATTAGTTAAACAATTAAACTAAAGGTATACCCCCCATTAGTTCAACAATTGAACTAAAGCTCTACAGATACAATTTTGCATCCACCACATCATAAGTCATAACCAATCCAACCCCCCCCCCCCCATTAGATAAACTGTTAGACTAAATCTATAACTTTTGTCGAATCCAAAATCCAATTAGTTGAACAATTAGACCCAAAGCTATAATTTCTTGCAATCCACTATAACACAATCGATGCAAAAGCCCTATGAGTTCAATAACTAAAGTAAAGCTATATATGTATATTCAAAGATAATAACACTTGTCACAATAACAATCAAAAGGGTTACAATTTGTTGAGACAGTGATAAACCCATAAAAGAAAATTAGGGTACCTCTCAATGTCAGCATAGCAATCGCCTTTCTTCTGCCGAATCTCTAAATCCTGTTGAGAGAAAGAAAAAGAGCTGAGAATATATATAAATAGTAAGTAGATTGTATTGTTTCAGTGTTACAGGAAAATATTAGTCAGTAACTAATCACGAAACATACGGAGATGGGTATTCGAGATTTGGCAAGAACTTGATGCGTGGATAGGAGAATTGCAGAGAGAATAATAGTTATTGCTAGAAAGGGTGTTGCCTTTGAAGATTTTGCTCCAGGCATGGTTGTTCTGCTCGTTTGTTTATTCTCCGCTGAGAGTGGAAGAAGAATAGTAAAGTATGCTTGTTCACTACTTTGTTTTCAGTTCTTATATGGAATGGAATTTTCATGTCGATTATGGGTTTTGTATTTTAAATTTGTATTTTGGCTCTGTTTTTTTCATCTGAAAATTGATGAAAATAAATTCAGTTTAGATAGATTAAGTTCCGTTCAGTTCAGATTTGGCTAATAGTATTTTTTACCACAAATAAATTCAATTCAGATCAGCTCACTTCAGTTCAGTTCAGATCCATTCAGTTTAGATCCATTGAGTTTAGATCAGTTCAGACTTTTTCAGACAAGAGAACATAGCCTTAATCCTAATCATAATCATAGACTATGTTTTTTATTCTTATTTACGGTGTTTGGTTGAAGTGGTAATAAATTTGATTTCACTTAGGCTCCTCACTATGGTGAACAGCAGTTCACGAGACTTTTTTTTTATTGTAATTTGGCTGGTGAACTGTTTTTACTTCACTAACCTGTTATAGTGAACTGGTTCATCAGTTCACAAGTCATTTCTTATTTTTATTTTTAGTTTAGATTTTTTGTTTTATGGTGAATAATATTTTAAAATCATAATAATTTAATTTTAAAAAATTAAAATTATTTTTGGAAATAAAGAGGTATTTTAATTTTAATTAAAAAATAAAATGACGATTAAGAATTTAGTGTCGGAATATAGCCAATATTGATGTCTATTTATTGATAAAAAAAATATGATTATTGGTAATTTTTTAAAATTTGTTTGAATTCTTTTTATTGTTTTTTTTTTTTTTTGCTAAAAATAAAAAGATAAAGAAAATAGAAAACGAAACAATCAGGCGGTGGAGGTGCTAGAGAAAAAAAAAAGGGAGCACACGTGCTCCCTTTTTAATTGATGGTGGGCAGCTGGCCCACCATCAATTTGGGTGAACTTCACGCCACTGAGTGGCGTGAATTGGCAATGAAAATTGCCTTGAACTGTTGTTGAACTACCATAACATGCAATTTTCAGTTCACAAGCTCATGAACTGACATGGTGAACCACCCATAGTGAGCAGCCTTAAGTAAGCAATGCCTCGGTTTGAGTCTTGGTGTAAAAAAACGCCGCTCTAATAGTCGCTCTCTCAAAAAAAAAATCTGACAGTACTAGGCTTCACCACAAGAAGGACTACATTTACCGACGGATACCATCCGTCGGTAATAGGCCACCAATCTGTCGGTAAGGCCTTACCGACGGATCGGTTCTCTCTTACCGACGGATAAATAGCCCGTAGCTATTTTATCTGTCGGTAATCCCGTTACCGACGGTTATTATCCGTCGCTAAATTTAGCGACGGATAATACCGACGGACTGACGAATAAGGGCGTTGACCAGCCCTTATTCGTTTGACCGACGAATAAATTTATCCGTTGGTGACAATTACCGACGGATAACGTTATCCGTCAGTATTTTTGTTTTTTGTTTTTAATTTTTTATTATTTTTCTTAATAATTGTACAACAACCTGTTTAATAATATAAATTTACATACTAAAAATTAAAAATCATTAAAATTGAATTGAAAATAAAATTCAATAAAATTCGATTCTTCAAAATAGAAAAACGTTTACTACAAATGTAAATGTGAAAGTTTTACAATAGTACTACAAATGTCCAACTAAAATGTCAAAATCTAAGGACGACGACCACTAGAACCACGACCACTGGAACCCGAAGGAGCATGAGAACTGCCTTGCAAACCCGCACTCCCGGCCGTACCAGGGCTCCCCTCCTCGGTCTGAAAAACAGCTCCCTCTGCGAACGGGTCTATGCCAATGGGATGCTTCTCCAGCAGCTTCTTCAACACGAAATTCTGCGTCTCCACCTGATACAAGTAAGGATCGATGTAGTTAAGAATATGAATGATAGATGCAAGCAATGTAAATGAGCATACAAGTGGTTATACATCTACATGACATATCAACATAATCTTAGCATACAAGTGAATATACCTGAGACACAAGTGTGTTCTGAATGGTCATCATCCTAGCATTCTCGGCCCTAAGTGTTGCCATCTCGTCAGCCAATCGAGAATCTGAGCTGGAGGTAGAACCGGATGAGCGCTGAAATGATTCAGCTGCAAGAGAACGTCCCAAGTTCCCTAAGCCATAGACCGACCACTTAGGGCCAGGAGGGTTCACCTCGAGGAAGGCAACGTTCTCTTCCTCCATCGTAAGTCCGTCACCCTTCTCTTGCATCTTAAGCATGTACAAAGCCTCAACCTCCTCCTACAAGGAGTTAAGCAATACATGAGTTGATATATTACAATACATATACAAACTTTTTAAAAAGAAATACAGTACAAGTAACTCAAACTACTCATTTATGTACTTACATTCAGTTTCTGGGCTTTCTTGCATGTCCACTTGTCGTTCTTGAATCTGGCATTTTTCACCATGGTCAAGTACGACTCACATCCTTGTCCAGTGAGCCTCTGTTCATTTTGCAAAGTAATAAGTGTCAGTGTTTACAATAAAATTTTAAGAATATTGAAAGTGACTGGAGTAAAGCACAAGTTAACTTACTGCATTGAGGTCACGAGTGGCCTGAGACTGTGTGCCGAGATGGTGCTTCGAATAGTCCTCATCATCACCGGAGCTGCTTCTGTCCGCCCGTGCTCGATTCTTCTTGTTCTGTTCTGCTAGGTCCTCGACATCCTGTGTCTTCCAATAAGCCAACCACAGAGGCCACTCGGTGTCGTGGATGAATCTAGGCTTCACTCGAGGAGACTCCTTATAAGGTCGTGGACCTTGTCTCGGTAACAACGAGCACCAACAGTGTTGAAAACAAACCAAAGCTCCTTCAATAGCACGTTTGGCAAGTAGTAGTGTTTCTAACCACCAAAACAACCAAAGGTCACAATTTAGAACGACACAACAATCAATACAACAAGAACAAGATTAACGTAAGCACAATGGTGACTAACATATCACCCAAATATAGTGGCTAACATACCACTCACATTGCCCTAAAAAAACAACTAACACATGGTGACTAACATATCACCCAAATATAGTGGCTAACATACCACTCACGTAAATTTAGAATAAAAATAAAACAACGTTTACTAAACATTTAAGATTGTTACAATACCCGCAGCTCACCGAAGTAGAAGTCAATGACATGGTCAGGCAGCCTTGACCACTTCTCCCCACCACGGTCCTCAGTCGGTGCTGGAGCGATGAGCTTCTAGGTGATGATGTCACCGATCTTCGAATGGGCAGATGCAGGGTAAAACCTATTATGATTGTTAAATACAAATAAGAATGAATAAGCATAATGAAGAATACGTAATATGTCACAAGTTAAACAATAAACTAAACAGCAGAAAGTGTACTTACGCAGCTTTCCCGTCAGGGAACAGAACAGGCTTCCCCTTATACATGGCACCCAGGGTCGGCGTCACGTATGGGCAACCATCATCAGGTAGGTTCGCAAATGGGTCAAACTTAGCCTTCTTCTTCCTGGTTGACGATGAGGAGCTACTCCCCTCCGAGAATCCAATGATGGGTGGAACTACACCCTACTCGTACCCTGGGGCTCCAGGAACTCGTAACTCGGGTGGAATGTAGTTGCACCTAGGTTTCGGCATCTGCAAATAAAACAATATCAAGGTTAGTATAATGATATGAAATATGCACGTACAATATAAAGCATTATCAATTAACGTAAATGCACATACAAGGATATTTATATGTCTTATACAGATTTGAAGTTAACATTATAGTCATTTTATTATTATGTTATAATCATTTCATTTAATTTTAAGGACAAATTATAATCACCAACCAACCATATCACCAATCAACCATATAACAAAAACATCTCTAGCCTAACATCATCAACCATATCACCAATTTACCAACCATCAACAACATCATCTCTAGACTAGCATCATCAACAACAACCATATGAACATCATCTCTAGCCTAACATTATCAACCATATCACCAATCAACCATATAACAACATCATCTCTAGCCTAACATCATCAACCTTATCACCAATCAACCAACCATCAACAACATCATCTCTAGCCTAGCATTGTCAACAACAACCATATGAACATCATCTCTAACCTAACATCATCATCATATCATCCTCTCGAACCCATTTTCACTTTATTTCAAAACCCCCAAATTGAGCTACAAGTCTCGATTTTCATAAATTACTCAATTTTATCGTATTCAACTACAAAATTAACCTTATATAAGTACATAACCTAGTTATGGAACATGAAATTCGATCAAATACAAAACTAAAAAAAGCCCTAAATTGATCTAAGTCTCGATTTTAATTAACAAACCCAAATTAACATAATCCAAAACTAACATTCAACTATAACAACTAATATCTACTTAATACTAACATACATTTTCATAATTTAAGAAATCCCCAAATTAATAAAATCCCAAAATCGATTCATTACTCAATTTTAACAACAATCAACTACACATTTAAGCAAAATAGACTTGTATCAACTACTAAGTAACATACATTTGACAATTTAACCAACAATTGGATAATTCCCAAATTAAAAATCAAATAAGGGTTAGAGTTCATACCTTTGATTTTGCACAAATTGACCAAAAAAACTTCGAATTGAAGGTTGCTCCTTGTTGCTTGTGCAATAAGCTTCAATTTGCTACCAAAATGGATGTAAATGGTGGAGTTTTGAAGGAGAAATGGAGATGAGAAGAGAGAAAAATGAGAAGAAGAAGAAGAATGGAGATTGAAGAGAATGAAGGTTCTGCCCGTGAACTGCTCGACGATATATTAAGCTTACCGACGGATAACGTTATCCGTCGGTAAGCTTAATTTTATTTTATTTTATTTTTTTTTTCAAAATGGTAATTCAGCGACTGATAACAGTATCTGTCGCTAAATTACCGACGGATCGGTCCTCTTTAGCGACGAATGACGAACAAAGTGGTCAACTTTGTTCGTTATCCGTCATCCGTCGGTAACGGGGACCGATCCGTCGGTAAATACCGACGGATAAATGCCCTCGTTTTACAGACGAATTTTTTGTAGTGCTTGATTAGTGACCACTCAGTCACTCACCAAAGCGGATACTAATAAAAATCGAATCCCCTAGATAAGTCCACTTACCCTTTTACACCCACAACTCCTTTCCGGCCTCTATCTTCCTCGATGTACCGGGCCACCCTGAAAAGGACACCTACAAAACAAGTAACCATTAGTACAAAAACTGGAGCTTTCTCACCGATCTTCATAGTTCAAACCTTACAATTTCGACAAAAGCGAGGTTCGATATATAAAACAAGACCCCACCAAATCATAGTCTTTAATTCTATCTTACCTTTTTAACCAAAACCAACAACTAAACTTGATTTTTTTCACCACTTGCCATGGTGAAGTCTTCTCCCCTTCCAAAGCTACTTCATTCCTTACCAACCAAAAATTTCAAACGGTGGCGTGCCAAAAAACATGCCACACCACTCTCTCCCCTATTGGAGCCACTCCAATACATGCTTCCAAACAACCTAACAAGCTTGAGCCTAATGAGTGAACCACCCTTAACCAATCGAGCAAAAGTTTCCACACCTTTTTAGAGAACAAGCACCCTCCTAACAAGTGCGAAGAGGTTTCCCGTTCTATCCCACACGGCCGCACCAATGACAAAGTATATCCGTTTCCGCCAAAAAAAAAATTATCTCCTCCAAATTATCGTTTGATGGCATCCTACTTTGTAGTACTCTCCAAATAATAGCGTTGACTTTGGACAAAGTGAGTTTGCGCCAAACTTCTCTCACCCAATTTTCCAAGACAAAGTATAAGTATAACTGTCCTAGAGACAGCCACATTTAAGGACAATTGTACTACATCACAATCAACGTAATATAATATATGTTTCTTTATTCATGTTTATGTTTACTTATGTATTTATATTACACTAGACAATACACCATGTCATATCTTTATCTGGTTGGTGTAAGAAAATACGGTCAGAGTTACCCTTAGGGTACGCAGCGGAATTTCAAAAATTTTCTTAACATACAGGTTAATTGATTATGTATATGCCGTATATATGTAAACACGTCAATTAGAAGACTAACCTTACTTCCAAAGCAGCTTCCAAGTCTTCGTAATAATCCGGTGTATCTTCTCCTTCGTCGAAGTCGAAGATATCTGCAATACTCTGATTATCTGCAAGACAATAAGAGTTAGTTTCCATCTCCTAGAACCTCAACCTTGGTATCCACGGATGAACAGCCTATCGGAAGAATGCTAGGATATTCTTTGTGTGACCAAGAAGACGGGGCGGCGATTCCTCCGGCAAGGGTGGCGCGCGCGTGTGGCTTATAGAGGAGGGGAGAGCTTTTAATTTCTCTAAGAAAACTAGGTAGAATAATTCTCTAAGAATTGATTGTTCAGAATCCTGAAAAAGCTCTCTAATAGTCTACTATATATAGTAGTCAATAGAAGCCTAAAGCATAAGCAATTAGACTTCGTAAAGGAATAAGAATCTAATTCTTATCGTACTAGGAAACCAATATCAAGTCTAGATTCATTCCCAATCAAATTAAAACTCAATCAGGAAAATCTAACTTATCCCTTGGACTTCTAATAGAGGAAGGAGTCGAACTCCTTCCCCTACTCCAGTTCTTGCGCGCGCGCCCCCCTGTCCTACGGGAGATAGGTGGGTCCCAATTTTGGGACCCACTTATAGTTCTAAGGCAATTCAAACTCCAAGTAGATTTTGCCCATGTGCATATGTTAATTCTAAATTAACATACTCTTTCAAATCAAACCTCTATTATATTTCCAAAATATAATCTTTAATTGTATTTACATAAAATACAATTAATTAGCCAATTCAATTAATAATTTCAAATCATTAATTGAGCCACCAAATATTATAATTAATTTCAAATCAATTATAATTCATCAATCACAATTAATTCCAAATTAATTGCGATTCCATCTTCAAGGATATTCTGATAAGCTGAATCACCATATAGTGTGACCCATAGGGCCTCACTGTATTAAACAAGTCCCGGACTAGGCAAAATGGAATTCCTAGACGGTTCCATTTGCAATATTAATACATGAGGACGTTTGAGAGGTTTCTCAAAGTAAACCCTTTCGTTGCGAAGTCTGTTGCGCTCAACGCGGCGATGGTAACGTCCCTTCATCTGACTGACTCGAATGCATCTAGGATCGATGATGTGTCTATCCCAATAATACATCCATGGGCGTCTCAGGGAGTTTCTTGGTTACTAAGATATACTTATGACCATCATAATATATCAACGCACTGGCCAGTGACTTTACCAACACAACTATGAAGACTATGAGCAGTACTCTCCTGTGCTACACTTGAGAGATGAATCCTTCACAGAAAACTTATCATCCCCATTTGTATGTAGCCATAATCCTGGATCGTGTCTTAGGTCAACTGCTTATTCAGAGCTGACATCGACGGGTCCACCAAGGATATGGGGCAACAAATGTGATGATAAAGTCCTGTAAGTCCAAAGGACGACTGGCATCACTTCGACAACTTACGGGTTCCCATAGACACTTCGGTGTAGAGTATACATCGATGGGAGTGTCCGTTGGGTACTTCCATTGTTCGATAATCCTTCTTCGAACAACTATGCGCAGTTATGGGAACGTTTCTCGATTGTCCAACAATCCATTCCGTGGCCGTGGGATCGGCTCACACTTGCTCCAACAAGTATAACCTCCACGCATACTAGTCTCATCTGGTTCATTCAGACCCCTACATCCGAGATGAACTTCGACTAGGAAGAGTTTGGGATAGATGATAACTCACATAGCTCCCACTATCTGTGTGATTGGTCATCTATCTGAGGGGACATGTTTAATATCAATACAGACAGAAATAGAGATATGACATGCTGCATGCCTGGTGTAATATAAATATGAAAGCGATACTCAATAGTAAAACAACAAACATATATTATATTACGTTGACCTGTGTAATAGTACATATATGCCCTCTATAAGGGCTCAATGCCCTTAATAAGGACTGTCTCTAGGACATATACACTATCAGTTGGTCTGTATCGATATCAAACATGTCCCCAGTGGATATATGTATAATCACATAGTAAGTGAGAATTATGTGAAATATCATATATCCCAAACTCTCCCTAGTCGAAGCTCATCTCGGATGGGGATCTGAATGAGACAATCGAGACTAGCCCGTTTGGAAGTTGTACTTGTTGGAGCAAGTGTAGTCGATCCCACGACCACGGAACAGATCGTTGGAGCGATTCCATAATGATTCCAATACTGCACAAGGTTGTTTGAGGAGATTATCCGAACAATGGAAGCACCCACCAGAGCTCCCATCGATGTAGACTCTACACCGAGGTGTCTATGGGAACCAGAGTTGTGGAAGTGAGGCCATTCGTCCTTAGACGCTCAGGTCTTTATCATCACATATTGTTGTGCCCTGTTCTTTGGTTGTAACTTGCACCCTGAAATACGTGGTAGATACGGTCTAGCTGGGAACATGGCAATATACGTAGGGTTGGTGATAGTTGGTCTCTGGATAGAATTCATCTCTCATGTGTAGCATAGGAGTGAACTTTTCATAGTCGTCATAGTTGTGTTGGTAAAACCGCTGACCAGCGTACAAATATATTTATGATGGTCATAAATATATCTACCTAACCAAACAACTCTCTGAGGCGCCATGAGTGTATTATTGGGATAGACACATCATCGATCCTAGATGCATTCAAGTCAGTCAGATGAAAGGACCTTACCATTGCCGCATTCAGTGCAACAAGCTTCCCTAACGAAAGGTAGTTTTGAGGTTCCTCTCAAACGTCCTCATGTATTAATATTACAAATGGAATCGTATGAGAATTTCATGATGCCCAGTGTCTTGTCTAGCTTAATACATTGAGGCCCTATGGATCACACTATGTGGTGAACCGGCTTATCCGCATGCCGATTGGAAAAGAATTATAATTAACAGAGTTAATTATAACTAGTTATGGCGCAATTAATATTATGAGAATATTAATTGAATTAATTGTATTTTGAAAATGCAATTATATGTTATTTATATTTTAAAAATATAATTGTGGATTAATTAAAAAGATATATTAATTGGATTAATATATGCACTTGGGTAAAATTAAGTTGGATTTAATTAAACTGCCACTACACTTGCATGTGGGCCCCAAAATCTCCCCTCCTATGGCGTCAACTGAATTGCTTGGAGTACCTCCTTCTCCCAATTGAATTTGAGGGGCATATTTTCCTAATTGAGTTATGATTTAATTAGGGAATGAACCTAGACATAAAGGTTTTACTCGTGCAATAAGAATTAGAGTTCTTTTTTTTTTATGAGTTCTATTGGCTTCTAAAGTCTTCTATTAGCTACTTCCTCCGTTAACTTATAAGAACCCCAATTTATTTTGTCGACTTTTCGACGTCCGGTTTGACCTCAAATTAATCATAACTCATTGTGAAAAAATAATTTTTAAAATTATATTATGAAAGTACACTTCTTATATTTTCATAATATAAGTTTTAAAATTATTATTTTCACAATACATTATGATTAATTTGGGGTCAAACCGTACATAAAAAAAGGCAACAAAATGAAATGGGTTTCTTTAAAGTTACCGGAGGAAGTACTATATAAAGAGGTGATTAGGAGAGCTTTATTCATTCCTTCTATCATTCATTTTTTTCTCTCATTCTCTCTCTAGCAATAAAATAAAGCTCTCC
Source organism: Plantago ovata (assembly GCA_028274465.1). Taxonomy (NCBI): domain Eukaryota; kingdom Viridiplantae; phylum Streptophyta; class Magnoliopsida; order Lamiales; family Plantaginaceae; genus Plantago; species Plantago ovata. The sequence goes on along the minus strand of CM051457.1, from coordinate 100,374,751 downwards.
ATCTCCTCCACTTTGTTCACCGCCGCCGCTCCCTTGACCAAAAGTCAAACTTGAGTTTGACTCGAGAATATCCTAGTATTCTCCCGATAAGTCATCCGTTCATCCGTACCAAGGTTGAGGATAATCGAAACTGGAAACAATAATCTTTATTTTGCAGGAATTCAAGAAAAAGAATTAGACATCTTCGATTTCACCGAAGGAGAAGATTTTGCTGATTAATACGAGGATCTTCTTGATTGGAATCCTGCACCTAAATCAATCTTAGTTCTTGCATTCGAATTATTGTAAGTTCTCTAACTCTGTTGTGTTTAATATATTCTAACTCTGATGTGTTTAAAATATGTTATATGCATGTTATGAAATTTTGAAATTCAGCTGCACCAACCCTAGGGGTAACCATATTTTCTTACAAAGTTTCCAACCACCTTCCGAAGTAACCGGTACCCCTCCTTAGTCAAGTACACACCTTTGTTAGTGAAGCACCTCCACTTATTCCGGACCTTTCAGTCTTGGTCAGGTTTTCACTACTTTTAGTTTTTCTACCTCCTCTTTTTCACATTCAAAGAGCTATTTTATCCAATCCCCGGCCTTCAAACTTAGTGCCTCCCTCTCTCCAATTAGCCTCTGATTACCTTAAAAGTTTTGTTTTATATCCAAGTTAGCCTCTCATTCACCTTCAAACTTATAGTCTTCTAGTTTATACCAAGCATTCGTACATTGGTCTTGGATTTTGCCAGAGTAATTACCAATTGCATAGGTCATCTATTCCTAATAATGAGGATTCCCAAAAGAGAGAGATGGTAGAATGGGTCTGATGAGAACTTCGTACGTGTCATGAGAATTTAGTGGATGATTTGTTCGTAGTTGGAAAGTCATTGCACATTATTTGATGTTTCATCGAGATTACAGAGATCAAGTTCTGGTGAGAGAAATGGTCTTTGAAACATCGATGAAGTTAAAATTGGGGTCGAAACAATTAAGGATGTGTTGTTGCATTGCATACTCTTGGTTTGCCCCGTCAGGACCAGTTTTTGTTGTACAATATAAGATAAAGCCCTATTGAGACAAGTATGCTGCCCGTAATATATTTTCCATACTTTTGGAACATGAGTGATGTTCAGATGCACACTCTATTACTACTCATACAATGGAGGGGTGCTAAGTTCAAAATGGGCAATGGAATATGCGGGTGTAATATTTATCTCATTGAACGAATGCTTTCAACTGCTTTGGAATTAAGTGATGCAGACCTAGAGCATCAGATGCTTGGCCTTAGGCCATCTCCAGCAGTATTAAGTATTATGTTGGGGTTCTTGACCTCAACAGAACCCTAACAGAACTCCAGCAGTGTTCTGTTGTGTTTAATGACAGAACTCGTACTGTTCTACAGAACCAGTTCTGTTGGGTTTTGTTGCTTTTTTTATTTTCTTTTCCATTTTCTTTTTTATAACTTTTTATTTTTTCATTTTGATTTATATCATTCAATTTCATTTATTCTTTTGTTTTATTTCCTTTTCTTTTATATTTGCATTTTATTTTTCCTATTTAAAAGTTGATCTTCGATTTTTAAAATTATATACCAATGTTATTTCAAATTTAAACTTTGATATTTAAACGAAATATTCACAACGGAATTTAAAATCGGAATAGATGATAACTTTATAAATAATAATACATGAGAATTTAAAACTCACTTTCCTAAAAATTAAAATTACAAATCCCTAATAAAAATAAATCCATACACTTACTTTAAAACTAATTCTACCATCATTCAACTCCATGCTTTTGCCACGTTAGTTCGATCAAATCCTTTTGCAATAACAAAGCCCTACCAAAATCAGTTGATTTCATTCTAGTTTCCACAAAATTCTTCCATGTATATGGAATATCGTGTTGAGGTACAACAAAATAGTCATCCACTTGCTCATAGTCGCCTATTTAATTTGTATTGATATACGTACTTGGGGACTTCGGAAGTAAATCTTGAGCACCCCCGGGTAGACATCAAATGAAAAGAAAGAACAAACAAAAAGCACATCACGGGAAGAGAATGAAACTATGAAAGCTATTCAAGCTATGGCGAGGTCGAGAATGTTGAAAGTTGTGAAGAAGTACCAAAGCAAGGTGGAGGAAGGAACACTGGTTAGTGAAGTTGAGACGATCGAGTACAATGAAGCACGTGAATTTTTAAAAGAAAGAACAAACAAAAAGCACATCACGAGAAGAGAATGAAACTATGAAAGTTATTCAAGCTATGGCGAGGTCGAGAATGTTCAAAGTTGTGAAGAAGTACCAAAGCAAGGTGGAGGAAGGAGCACTGGTTAGTGAAGTTGAGACGATCGAGTACAATGAAGCACGTGAATTTTTAGGTCTTAACGAAAAGGAGTAGTATTTTTATGTTATCGTGGTTGTTTAAGTTTCTAATAATATGTTTTTGTTTTTTAATTTTTTTTTTGTAATATTTATTTATCAAGTATTTTAATTTTTAAAATTAATGTAATGTTATTATTATTATTATTTAGTGGTGTTAAAATGAAATAAAGAATGAGTTTAAAAAAGAAATGAAAAAAGAATGAAATAAAAAAATAAGTTTAAAAAGAAATGGGAAAATAAATTAAATTGTAGGTTCTGTTGGGTTCTAACTGCCGAAGAGGGTTGGTGGTGTTTGAGTTCTGTTGAGTGGAAAGCTAATGTGGCAGGAGAGATAGTGTATTTTGGGTTCTAACTGCTGGAGATGGCCTTAGTAGATAATCGTGTGGTTCACTAAGAACTAGAAGACACATGGAAGGTGGGCCCGTCCGTCCATCTTAAAGAGGGCACTACGTACATTTTTTCAAATCGTGCATATTAAAGAGGGCACTACTTAGAGAGTGTTTGTAGCTCATTTCTCCAAACGTTTTGGTGTTTAAAAAAAACGCATTAGCTTTGGTTCGCTTTTCTCGGCGTTTTGGACACAGTAAGCCCAAAATTCATTTTGGGATTTTTGCATTTCATTTTTTATCTCCAACTCTCTCTCTCTAGGTATGTCAGTACAAAATATTCTCTTCAACCCAAAGAGAAAAACTCCTCGCCGCCCGCCGCCGTTAAACGCAAAAAATCCGGACTTTTCCGGCTCCGATTTAAGAACCGTTTGCACCATTAGCTTCGTCTTTCGACGATCTACTTTTCCATCGGAGTAGATTTCGAAAAGGACACCGGAGACTTTTCCGGTGGACGCCGATGTGGTCCGATTTGGTGCTTTTCATGTGAGTTTTCCCGTCTCTGTTCATATTTCGACTAATTTCTTGCTTTTCCTCCTATTTTCGGTCATATCCTTGGGGCTTTCTGGCCCCTTTTTTTGGTTGAGTTCATTGGGGTTCGTTTCTGTGTCATCTGTCGATTAACCGCTCTCTTATTCGACCTTTCTTTGTGTTGTTGGTATGGGCTTGCAAGGGCGGTCGAAGGGGGTGGACAAAACTGGTGGTGCGTGGCGGCTGTGACGCGCTCGCTGCTCCACCTACTAGCCACTGAGATAAAGTTTGGAGATAGATAAGAGGTATTTGCTTAAGCACTTGGTTATTTATTTGTCTTTCTCTCCTCTATGTGTGATTGATTTGCAGAAACTGCTACTGTGTCTTCTGTTAATGCCTTCTGTAGTACCTTTACGTGAAATGTGAGAATGGTTTGGTCGAAAAGATGAAGGAATTTTTATCGAAATTTTGTTTCCTTTCATATATTGAAAGAGCAGTCTATTCGAAATATGAATATTTCTATTTTACACGAAATCGAAGAAAAAGAGAAGTTGTACGATTTTTTTTGAACAATTGTTGTTGAATTGGATAATGGGGAATTTGATGCTGTATGACATCAAATTGACAATTGTTGTTCAATTTTGAATGGGGGAATCAATATGAATTGTTGTTGAATTATTGATGGGGGAATTTCATGATTTACAAATATTTCTTTGATTCACATGTTGGGAATTTTTTGTTGAAGTTTACATGGGCAGTTCTGGCTACATTATTTTTGTAGTATGTTGTACAAATTTTGGAACAACTGTTGTTCAAGTTGTTATTGGGGAGTTTGATGGTGTACAGCTCTGTCTTTGATTGCAAATTGTAGTTGAATTGTTCAAATGGGAATTTTATGATCTACCTAATCGTGCTCGTTTCCTTCTTATGCGAGGTTGGGTGGATCTCATTTTCCGTGGCATGACGGGGTTAGGGCAGGCCCCCATGTCCATTGTTGCCGAGAACATTGAAAGAATGCACGCATATTGCAAGAACGTTCCTTGCAGTTATGGCCGAGAACAATGTGAACGATGTTCAGATTACCCGGGAGATGAATGAGCAAGATCGAAGGAGGATAACAGAAGAGAACCTGCTTATTCAGTCTGAAATTTCTCGCCTCTGGCCCGCCTTAAGCATGACATGTCGCGATTGGCCGTATGTGGCTAGGATATAGCGACAACATGAAGTGTTGATGGTTCGCGATGCATCCCGTTCGTCACCCGGTCCCAAATGAAGATGACATCCTCTAGGGTTGCTCACGTACTTTATCATGATGTATTCGTCGTATAATTAGTTTCAATAAGGCAGATACGAGGCACACCACATACTCGTCCCGCGCAGAGTTATATATATGTGCTACTGGCAGATGGATGTTTCCATTTGACTAAACAAGGGTGAAGGTGACAACCCCAATAAAAATAACCCGCCTACTTAATCATGATTTCGGAGCCTCGTACCCCGTATCTGTTAGTTCGATTGTGTGTAATAATTGTCGCTCCCGTTTCGCGGTAGTCTATTATCTGCATCAGTTGTAATTCCCGTTCCATTATGACGATCAATTGTTGTTATTATGAACTTTAACGCGTATCTATGTCTGTGCAATATTTGTGTAATTTTTTTCCCCGAGCTACATCCTAAAACTTGACATGTGAACAAAAAATATTCAATAACTTCACCAAAACGGAAAAAAAATGAAAAAAAAAAACCACTTTTCGAGAATACAAAATAAAATAAAAAAAATTGTTCATATAAAACCACAAAAAAAATTAAAAAAAATCATGGTCAAAGTCTGATTGACCGAGTCAAAAAGTCAACATATTCTTCTCACTCATACTTTTTATTTACACTCTATTTTTTATATAGTATCATCTAATATATCCTTCCAACTAACAAACCACCAATTCCAAAAAGATTCTCCTCAATTTCCGTTTCTAGTACAAAATAAAAAAACATTCTCTTTTACTCAACATCATTACCCTACCCTATACACCTATTTTTCTCTCAAAATTATACCAAACACAATCTTTCCTCATTTTCTCTCATCTCCAAAAAACATGACACTATTCAAGGCTCCAAAACACTTCTAAAAAAAATGCTAAAAAATGAGCTCCAAACACTCTCTTATATTTCGTTTCATATTTTAATGACCGTGTTTACTTACAAAATTAACGCAAACCATATTGCCATATTAAAAAAAATAGATAAAAAGAAAAATCTATCTCTCTATCTATCTATATAATATATAAAAGCATAGTTCACATTCTAAAAATATCAACCAATCAGAATGCTCAATTCAAGTTTATGTTGACGTGTCAATTTCTCATTTAATTGGAATAAAATTATTTTAAAATTTACTTGGAAAACATTGACTAAAAATAGAATAAAATTAAAATTCAACTAAGCATATGCCAAAAAATAATTAATCTAAATCAAAATATAATCTACTAAGCGTATTCCTGAAAATAAACGTGGTGAAAATATAATCTCCCCAAATTCAACTAAGCATATGCCAAAAAATAATTAATCTAAATCAAAATACTACTATGCATATTCCTGAAAATAATCGCGGTAAAAATATAATCTCCCCAAATTCAATTTAAATTAGAATTTCTATCTTATAACCAAAATTTTAATTCCTTAGCCGACCATTTCATATATACATTAAAAAACTAAAAAATGACTGAAAAAGACTGTAAAATATTTTAATTACTTTGTATTTATGTCACTGCGCATGGATTTATTCAACAATAATTTAGAATAATAGATATATTTGAAATGTACATTACACAATAAATTATAATAACACTCATATTTGGTGATACGATTTTGAAAAATGTCTATCAATGAAAATGAAAGAAAATATTGTTATGTATTTTATTTGATATTTATTTAGCCTTTATATAAGTAAATTAAAATAAAAAATATGTTTGATATGTATATTATGAAATAAATTAGAATTACAATAACATTCGATTCAAGGATGGTACTACCATATAAAATTATTATCAATAAAAATTATTTTGGAAAATAATTATTTATTTATTATTTAATACTACCACCGTCCGTGTATAAGTTTATCATTTGCTTTGTATGGGGTAAAACTCATTTCAGGTACTCCGGAGTGCCCCTGCCCAATTTAGGTATTCCAGAGTGCGCCTTGTTCAATTTAGATACTTTCTAATTCAACAGAAAAAATGTGAACAATACAAGCGTGTGACAACCACTAACTTGTGGGGCCAAAATTCTGAAGACAATAGGAAAAATTGTCATGTCTTATACAATGCATTAAAATCCCAGTTTGGTACTCCAAAGTACCAACAAGTGTACATAGCACCCGCCCATTTTTCATTTTTATTTTGCATTTTTTTATTCTCTATTTTTGATATGTCGGATGTGTGATTACCATGCTTGAATTATTTAAGTTTTTGTCGTTAAATTGAAAAAGTATCACATTGGCAACGTGTTACAATGAGGTACATAAATTGGACACGGACGCTCTCTAGAGTACCAAAAATATATTTTATTCGAATGTTATGATTGAAAGTATGAGATGTTGATTATTGATTGGAAGAGAGAAAGTTGGAAATAAAGAGAGAAAGATGAAACCTAGAGAGAGGGAAAATGAGAGGAACAAACGAGAGGTCTCTCAAAATGTGAACAGTATTCGGGACCTCTATAATTGAAATCCAAATGTGATATCAATTATAGACGTCGAGAAGCCTCTATAGTCCAAATCCAAATATGTTGTGGGAGTTTTGTTGAATGAGTATTAACTCCAATATTTGAATGCATCTGAGAAAAATAGAGTGAAGGTGATATATGATCTATGGCAAGTTCATGGCCACGGGGCAAATGAAAGACATTCATGTGGATGACATTATACTCAGTTTTAATTATGCCAAAATAATTTATAATAGTGGATGGGTTTGATTGTGTTCCATAATAATTAAAATAATAATTGCATTTGATGGGACTACATGTAGACTATCTATCCATAATAAGTGTATACTTGCGTTATCCTATTTTGAAATTCAAGAGATTAAGGGTTTTGCTGAATGAGAATTGAAATTCAATATTGGAACGCATTTGAGAAAAATAGGGGGCACGTGATATGAAATCTATGGCAAGTTCTTGATCACGGGGCAATTGAAAGACATTCATGTGGATGACATTATACTCAGTTTTTAAAGCAATGAATGTGTTCGATTGGTGTACTCATGTGATAATTTACAATAACAATCACAATAGATGGTACTACCTTGTAAGCTCTCTATCTATAATAAGTGTATTCTTGCTTATCCTATTTTGAAATTCAACATATTACGGGTTTTGTTGAATGACTATTGAACTCCAATATTGGAACCCATTCAATTTCAGGAAAATAATAGATCGAAGGTGATATAGGATCCATGACAAGTTCATGGTCACGGGGAAAATGAAAGACATTCATGTGGATGACATTATACTCAGTCTTAATTATGCCGAAATAATTTATAATAGTGGATGAGTTTGATTTTGTTCCATAATAATTAAAATAATGATTGCATTTAATGGGACTACCATGTAAACTATCTATCCATATAAGTGTATATTGGCTTTATCCTATTTTGTAATTCAAAAGATTAAGGGTTTTGTTGAATGAGAGTCGAAATCCAATATTGGAACGCATTTGAGGAAATTAGGGTGAACGTGATATAGAATCTATGGAAAGTTCATGATCACGGGGCAAATGAAAGACATTCATGTGGATGAAATTATATCCAGTCTTAATTATGATGAAACAGTGGATGTGTTTGATTGGTGTACTCATGTGATAATTTACAATAACAATCACAATAGTTGGGACTACCCAGTAGGCTCTCTATCTATAATAAGTGTATTCCTAATTATCCTATTTTGAAGTTCAACATATTAGGGGTTTTGTTGAATGACTATTGAACTCCAATATTGGAACCAATTTAATTTGAGGAAAATAGAGAGAATGTGATATAGGATCCATGACAAGTTCATGGTCACGGGGAAAATCAAAGACATTCATATGGATGACATTATACTCAATCTTAATTATGACACATATGAATATTATGCATGTACATGTTAAGTTTGAAGATGAAAAAATACATTATGTTAAGTATTTTGTAAATTCAACATTTTTCGATGGTAAAGGTGGAGTATTATATGACCATGCTCATCGGACAAAGGAAAGACATTCATATCGAAATAGCATAGTCCCGATGGTTATTGGATGTTAATAATAGTGCCAATGCCAATGAAAATGATAATGGGGTGTTATTAAATTGCCATATGACATTCTAATTCAATGAAAAAATACATCATATTAAGTTTTTGGATACTATAAGATGTTTCAGTTAAGAGTTGGTGCATGGTAATGGTTATAAGAAACATAGACCAAGTAAAGAGATCAATTGTGTAACAATATACATATGAGCGATATCTTTCTTTATTTGTAGTTCGACACAATCAAATTTATATAGTAACAAGTGTGCGTACAACTTTTTTACGCCCCGCCGAGTACTCGACGGGTTAATTAACTAGTCTATATCTATATAATATATAAAAGCAGAGTTCACATTCTAAAAATATCAACAAATCAGAATGCTCCAATCCACGTGGCATTTTCTAAATTATTTTGATTAAAAATCCAATTTAATTCACTATCTAAAGTAATTATATTATTTTCCTATATAAATGAATTATAGTAGTATTACTTTTGTCGGAAGATTATTCACGGTAACAGCGTCCTTTCTTCGTCTTTCCTCTTTTCTACAAACTTCTTATCTTATTTCTTGAAACTGATATTCTATTGAGCCCTTCTTTCCTCTTCTCTACAATTTTCTCATTTCTTTTGCCTAGATCGGTCCATTTTTCCGTTTTGAAGTCTTCTCGACGGCGAGATCATATGGAGGTCGAGCTCCAGCTCTACTTGAACTTAAGGTCACATCTATATCTATATCTATATAATATATAAAAGCAGAGTTCACTTCTAAAAACAACATGAAATATTTGCCCTTTAAAAAACATATATACTTTTCATTTGCGATCGTTTCACAACAGGTTTATTTCACAAAAACTTAAAATGACAGATGTGTTCCATGGTTCCACGATTTATAATAACAATCGCATTCGACGTGACTATTCTATAAAATCTCTATCAACAATCATGAAAGAAATATCGCTATATATGTTTTAATTAGTTTTTATTGCGATCGTATTCAAAGAGTTGTTCCGATAATTTAGAATAAATGATGTCTTTGGTGGTTCTATTACACAATAAATTAGAATAACAATCGTATTTGATGGGACTATTCTATAAAAATTCTATCAATAATCATGAAATTAAAGAAATATCACAATACATTTTAATTAGTTTTTATTGCGATCATGTTCAGGGGTTATTCCGATAATTTAGAATAAATTATGTCTTTCGGTAGTTCTATTACACAATAAATTAGAATAACAATCGTATTTGATCTCATTCCTTTGTAAACTTTCTATCAATAAAATGATATAAAGCGTTGTTACACGTTTTAATTGCTCTTCATTTGCAATCGGGCTCAACAGGTTATTCCGCAATAATTCTTGAATGATAGATGTGTTCGATGGTTCTATTAATCCACAATAAATTAGTATAACAATCGCACTCAACGTGACTATTCTGCAAAATCTTCTATCAATAATAATGAAAGAAATATAGTTATACATAATTGCTTTTTATTGTGGTCGTGCTCAACGAGTTTAAACAATAATATAGAATAATAAATATGTCCGGTGGTTCTATTCCACAATAAATTAGAATAACAATCATATTCGATGAGAGACTATTATGCAAACTTTGTCTCAATAGAAATGAAAGAAATGTGGTTATACATTTTAATTGCTTTTGAAGCGACCGTACTCAACGGGTTTATTCCGGCAATAAAGTATCAAAATTGGCAATGTGTTACAATAAAGTACATAAATTGGACACGGGCGCACTCTGGAGTACCAAAAATAGATTTTATTCGAATATTATGAGTGAAAGTATGAGATGTTGATTATTGATTGGAAGAGAGAAAGTAGGAAATAAAGAGAGAAAGATGAAACCTAGAGATAGGGAAAATGAGAGAAAAAAACGAGGGATCTCTCAAAATGTGAACAGTACCCGGGGCCTCTATAATTGAAACCCAAATGTGAGGTCAATTATAAACGTCGAGTGGCCTCTATAGTCCAAATCCAAATATGTTGTAGGAGTTTTGTTGAATGACTATTAACTCCAATATTTGAACGCATATGAGAAAAATAGAGTGAAGGTGATATAGGATCTATGACAAGTTCATGGTCACGGGGCAAATGAAAAACATTCATGTGGATGACATTATACTCAGTCATAATCATGCCGAAATAATTTATAATAGTTGATGGATTTTATTGTGTTCCATATATTAAATTAATAATTCCATGTGGATGGGTTTGATTCATGTAGGCTATCTATCCATAATAAGTGTATACTGGCTTCATCGTAATGTGAAATTCAAGAGATTAAGGGTTTTTGCTGAATGAGAATTGAAATCTAATATTGGAACGCATTTGAGAAAAATAGGGTGAACGTAATATGGGATCTATGGCAAGTTCATGATCACGGGGCAAATGAAAGACATTCATGTGGATGACATTACACACAGTCTTAATTATGACACATATGAATATTATGCATGTACGTGTTAAGTTTGAAGATGAAAAAATACATCATGTTAAGTATTTTGTAAATTCAACATTTTTCTATGGTAAAGGTGGAGTATTGTATGACCATACTCATAGGGCAAAGGAAAGACATTTATATCGAAAGAGCATAGTCCTGATGGTTATTGGAGGTTGATAATAGTACCAATGCCAATGAAAATGATAATGGGGTGATATTAAATTGTCATATGACATTCTAATTCAATGAAAAAATGCATCCTATTAAGTTTTTGGATACTATAAGATGTTCAGTTAAGAGAATTGATGTGTGGTAATGGTTATGATAAACATAGACCAAGTAGAGAGATAAACAATTGTGTAACAATACACATATGAGCAATATCTTTCTTTATTTGTTGTTCCACACAATCAAATTTATATAGTAACAAGTGTGCGTACAACTTTTTTATGCCCCGTCGAGTACTCGACGGGTTAATTACCTAGTATATATATAAAACTGAGTTCAATTCCTTAAATATTAACTAATCACATTCAAGTATTTTATTCCAATCCTACGTGGAATTTTCTCATTTAATTGGAATAAAAAAGTAAAAAAAAAAATCAAAATGCCTTCCTACAATCTAGATATAGTCAATCTTTTCCTGAATTAATACTCAATTTTAAATTCCTAAATATAGTTAATCTTTTCCTCGTGAAACTAAAACATGAGTTAATATATGTTGTATTTTTGGTTAACTTGTTTAACTAGATAAATCAATATTATTCTACTAATAATAATTTGTTCCCTTTCCTCATTTTTGATAATTTAGACCTAACGTCAATAATTATTGAGTTGGTTTTGCCATTTCAATGAGTTTTGGTTTTGCCATTTCAATCAGTTTTATTTCTCTGCAAATTCTCAATTATTAATAATTCATTCATAAGCTAAATTAACTATGACACAATTTAAAGTGTAAAAAAAAAAAAGACCTACGGCTTGTTTGGCTCTCTACTAGAGAGGCCTCTCGTACTGTTGAGAGGGCTTTATACGTTTGACTCTCAATTATACTGGCCTCTCGTACTATTCATACTATTCCTTAAGCATTTCTCCATTTTCATCTCCCCTTTTCTCTCTCTAGGGACAGATTTCTCTGTCCACTATCTACCACTTTCTTACTGTCGGAACCATTCCGGCCTATTTTCCGGTCAACTCCGGCGTCATATGATGAAATAAATTACATGGGTGTGATCGTCTCGCTCCGATCTACAACCCTATCGGAGTCGATTTTCGATTTGGTTCTGACGGAATTTTCCGGCGACGGTCCGGCGGCTTCGAATCGGTTTTTTAAGGTACTTTTCCTCCTCCTATCACTTAATCTTTCCGATTTGGGTGGAAAATCGTTGATGTTAATTGATTTGAAATTAGGGTTTCGTTTTCTTATGTTTCGGTTCCTTTTGCTTGGCTTTGATGTTTCGGTTCCCTTTTGCTTGGCTTTGATGTTTCGAGTTTGGTGCGAATTGTTACTCGTACTGACATCTTCTTATGTAAGTTTAACAGTTTGAATCGTCCTTTATTTTCCCCATTTTTTTTGGCAATAACGAGCCGTTTGATCTACGATTTGTTGTCTGGTGTATGAGATTTTTGGTTTGTGTGTTCAAGTCGAGTTAATGTTAACTTACTAGCAGTTTGATGGTTTTTGCTTTTACTAGTAGTCGGCATGTTAAATGCGTAAACTACTGTGATTGTATGATTAGATGATTTTGAAACAATTTTTGGAAAATAATAGAACTAGTAGTTGTTGATTGAGCGCAATTATTTTTCTTCTTGCGTCTGATTTTTCTTCTTGCAGCGCGTTGTTAGTCTTAATTCAGGTTGATAGACTCTGTTCAAGTTTGTTGATTATCTAACAATATGTAGAAGAAAATTACGCAGATCTTAATTCATTCATAATTTATTTTCTAACAGTATGTCGAAATAAAATTAAAAGCAAGGTTCATTCATAATTTATTTTCTAACAGTATGTCGAAATAAAATTAAAAGCAAGGAATAACTCTCTCTCTGATTTGTATTTTGAGTTTCAGTTTCATTAGCCCCGTCATGTTTATCTCATTTTATGATATCTAAATTTGTTATTCATTTTCCGGTTGAAACTACTCCGGACCTCGAGAGAGAAAGTGGGAGATGGAATTACTGTGGTGCCGGCAGTATTTGCTTTGGTATCCAGTCTGATGATGACCGTGGGCGATTTGTGCCATAAGGTAACTCGGAATACATGCTTACTCCTACGTAAATTTAAATTCCTTTTTGTATGTGGTGAACAACCAATATATTGATTGGAACGTTTACTTGGTGCAGGATTTAAGCCATTTGTATCTTGGCGGGGCAATTGGTCTTGTGAACCCATTTGCAGCCATGGCGCGTGGCCCTTGTTGGTGCGTCGTTTGCGAAATCGATATACTGCCAAACTGCCTAACACTCTACTTTATAGATGTTTGCTGCTTCATATTTGTGTGTGCTGATAAATTTGTTGTGAAAGGGGCGATGATGATGAAGCAGCTGGTATAAATTATTTCTAATCAAAAAATGGCTTCCTCCTTATTAGAGCATAACCGTATCTTGGCGTGGCGATTTGCATTCGTGTTTTTCGCAGCCATGGCGGATGCCAATATTTGAGTGTGAAGTAGTTTTACATTGATTCAAAGTTTAAAATATTTCTGAGCCCACAAAGATAGTTTTCATCACATGTTTGTCCCCTATTTGGTTGTGTCTTGCATTGAGATTACTGTTTGTTTCACTACTTGTGAAATTTTCTTATATTTTTTTTTTGGTAAAGTAGACATGGGGAATCTGGTCTGTTTGTTTGGTAGTGGCATGCATGCTATGCAATAAGTTGATTTGTTTTCTAGCATTAATGGAATGAAAGTGCATTGATTTGATATTGGTGCCCTAGTCCTCTACCTCCCTGTTTTGTCATCTGGTGACTTGATTGCAGGTCAAAATTTAATTTTTTTTTATGTTGCTGTAAATTTCAACCACTTTTGAGCTGGATTGTCATGTGTGTACTTTATAATGGGTCCTCTATCTTGTAAAGTAAGTATCCAAGTATCCAATGTGAATAGGTGTCAATTGCTTACTTCTATATAAGGCAATCATTCTCAGATTTCACACCACACTTCTCATATGAATTCAAAAAAAAAAAAAAACAAATTTATAGTTGCACCAGAAGAGTCTTCTAACTCATCCATTGGTTCATCTACTTTCCATTCGCAACTTCCTAGTGTCCATTCGGAGGTGATTCTAATACCTTATTCCATATACTTTTTCCATAATTTTGCATGTTTATTAACAGTGGTGTTATTTCAGTACTTGCATTACACATTTTCTTGTTGGTTGTATGTGTTATGTGCTATGGCAGTTTGGTTGTGTTGTATTTAGTATGTTTTTTGGTTTTGCATTTTGGTTGTTATGTTCTATGGCAGTTTGTTGGTTTGGCAGTTTCGCATTAAGGCAGTTTGCCTTTAATGGTGGCAGTTTATTTTTTCGTAAGGTAGTTTGGCAGTTTGTCATTGTTGGTTTGCCTTTAATGGTGGCAGTTTGGTTTTTTGTAAGGAAGTTTGGCAGTATGGCATTGTTGGTTTTTTGTAAGGTAGTTTGGCAGTCCGGTTCATTGTTTGGGATTTGTGGGACGGTTTATTTTTCGGGTATTTGTTGCTCCAGTGAGATTGTTGCTCCAGTGAGATTGGTCCAGTAACGAAGTATTGTTTTCTGAGAAGATGAAAACAAATAAAAAAAAAGAAGTATACTTTTTTCCCATGCATCAATCGCATGCATCAATTATTTCCCGAAACCATAGCTCGACTTACGGAAAGAGACTTTCTCAATAAAGCTTTTTTTCTCAGATTAAGACTTGTCAGTGCTCGGATGAGACTTACAAATGACCCAACATGCCATGGCGACGCTTCCACGGGGGACCTTGTAGTGGCAGCTCGATCAAATTGTTGTCAACATGAAGAGAATTCACGTGAAGTAATATTCCCCGGGTTCGTTCACGCCAGGGAGATGTGGCCGAATGGGCAACCGAAGTAATAGAAATGTCATATATATCTGAAAATGCCTAAGGTGAGACTCTGCACGTTTAAATAACATCAAATCGGTCGAACATAATTGCATTCTAATTGACCGTGATGTACTTACATGTTGAAGAACAGTGACTTGTCTTTTCAACAATTCAACGTACCGTTGTATTTAAATAATTAGTCCTACGGTCGTGACTATTTCTTTGGTTTCGGCTAAACCAAGCTATTGCATATATGTTATGTTAAAACACTTGGTGTAGAAGAAGAATTGTCGTTTAATAAATGTAAGAAATTAAATAAATCATATTTGGTATGAACTAATTTTGTCACTAATCATTTTCCATTTTTTCATCAACTTCCATTTAAAAAATAATAATAATAATAATTTAAAAAAAAAACGAAAATTAATAAATATATTGCCTAGATTCAGTTTTTCATTTTTATTCTACTACATTTCAAATTATTTAAACTAACATAAAAAATTCAAATCCCAACCATATCTACTCAATTTCCAATACATTCTATCTCAATTCCAATACAACTAATAATAACTAACTATAACTAACCAATCATTCAATCAACCAATCATCACCAATCATCATCATACCTATCAATATTCCCCCTATATCCTACTACCTTTTACTAACTCAAACCCAAAACTAATTTTACAAACCCCTCTCAACAGTAAATACTATTCACCTCTCGGGTTACTATTCAAAAACCCTCTCAATAACTTGAAGCCAAACAAGCTGCTATATACTTACGAGTCCATCGAGTTCTTCCGAGTGATATAATCAAAATATATGATTTTGTAAGTTGATTTCATACTCTAGGTTGTAATGGTCCTCAATAATTTTGTTATTATCCTTTTCATTGATTTCCTCCATACTTATGTGTTCTCGATCTAATCTATCCATTTAATTTTGTTATAGACCAATTTCTTATTGGAAATCAATTACTTTTGAATAACACATTAAAAAAAATAGAAAAATTACACTAACACAATTTGATAATTTACTAGTATTTTAGTATAATTTTTATATTTTTGTCTCTGATATGTGATATGAGTTAAAAGTGATTTGCGATCGAAAGAAATTCAACTAATCACCTGGACGAACTGACTTGATTTCTTCTCCGAGTGTTGGAAAGAGGAGATTATATTGGAGGAATCCTCATTGTTTTGATTCCCAACTCGACATTGAAGCCATATTGTGTCGGTTCCAGTTTGTTGCACATTAATTAAGTATTTTTCCTATTTATTTTCAATTCTCTCATTTGCTCATTCCATTTGAAAGTAATAAATCAATTCTTTTTATTGTGAATTAATTACTTTAGAATAACCAGCAAAAAATTAAAGTTTTGATACCGTATCTTGGTCAAAACATCTATTACCCCTATGCCACATACTTGCGGTGAGTCCACCATTATTGTAACTACTATCGATTTCACTTATATTTTGTATAAGCCATATGTTTTGGATAATTTGGATAAAGATTTATTTTTTTAAATTCATTTGAAAACCACATATTTATCATACTCTCGATAAAGATGTGTTTCAAAAGGATCCTGAATGATCATGTATGCGTGCAAGCAACCAAAACGGTTGCAAGCTACGAAAACAATATTATAAATCATGAATTCTCAATTTATGTTCTCAAAATTATTATTATTATTATTATTATTATGAGTGAGTCTCCTAGTAGACGGTCTCTAGTATAGACCAACTTGTATATATTACAAAACAACCCCAACCAAGAAGCTACAAAAACACTACATAACTATTAAAAAATTCGGGGGTCAAATTGTAATAAAATATAGCAATGGGCCATTTTGCAAAAAAACTCTTTCCTTCTTCCTCCTTACTTCTTACGTTTCTTTATGATTACAGAAACAAGATCGATCCAATTTCTTTACAAACTCCTCCCACCTTTCTTGCAGAAGCTTCTCCACCTCAGGTGCATGCCTGAAGTCGGGTCGATTATCGACTTCCCATAGCCACCGTTCAGCTAGCTGGGTGTACTTTCTGGGCTGTTCGGGTTCGGGTTTGGGCTTGGGTTTGAAAGGGTTGGAGATGGCAGCGAAGTTGGGGGTTTTGGAGTGGGGTTTGAAGAAGGAAGAGAGGGGGATTGTTGGTTGGAATGGAGGGTGGTGGTTTTGTGGGGGTTTGAATTTGAATGGGTTGAAGCTTATTGACCCCCATTAATGGAGTGGTTTAAGGTTTTGGAAAAGGATGAGTGTTTTTTTTTTTACAGTGGTTTTAGCTGCTGTCTAGATGGAGAAGAAGAAGAGAAAGTTTTAACATCCATTAATTCACTTTAACATACTTAAAAATATCCCATGATTTCACTTTAACATCCCATGATTTCAATTTAACATCCCATGATTTCACTTTAATATCCCATGATCTCAAAAACGGGAAGAAAAAAAATTATTCAATTTTTTCCATCATATCAACTATATATCTTATGATTGCACTTTAACATCCTATGATTTCACTTTAACATCCCATGATCTTAAAAACGAGAAGAAAAAAAGTATTCAATTATTTTCCATCATATCAACTATATATGCCATGATTTCACTTTAACATCCCATGATTTAACTTAAACATCCCATGATTTCACTTTAACATCCCATGATTTCACTTTAACATCCCATGATCTTAAAAACGGGAAAGAAAAAAAGTATTCAATTTATTCCATCATATCAACTATATATCCCATGATTTCACTTTAACATCCCATGATTTCAAAAACGGAAAGAAAAAAAAGTATTTAATTATTTTCCATCATATCAACTATATATGCCATGATTTCACTTTAACATCCCATGATTTGACTTAAACATCCCATGATTTCACTTTAACATCCAATGATCTTAAAAAACGGGAAGAAAAAAAGTATTCAATTTATTCCATCATATCAACTATATATCCCATGATTTCACTTTAACATCCCATGATTTCACTTTAACATCCCATGATTTCAAAAACGGAAAGAACAAAAATCATATCAACAATATATCCCATGATTTCACTTTTACATGCCATGATTTGACTTTAACATCCCATGATTTCACTTTAACATCTCATGATCTCAAAAGAGGGGAAGAAAAAAAGTATTCAATTTTTTTCATCATATCAACTATACATCCCATGATTTGACTATAACATCCCATGATTTCACTGTAACATCCCATGATCTAAAAAACGTGAAGAAAAAAAAGTATTCAATTTTTTTTCTATCATATCAACTATATATCACATGATTTCAATTTAACATGCCATGATTTGACTTTAACATCCCATGATTTCACTTTAACATCCCATGATCTCAAAAACGGGAAGAAAAAAATCATATCAAGTATATATCCCATGATTTCACTTTTACATGCCATGATTTCACTTTTACATCCCATGATCTAAAAAACGGGAAGAACAAAAGTATTCAATTTTTTCCATCATATCAACTATATATCCCATGATTTGACTATAACATCCCATGATTTCACTTTTACATCCCATGATCTCAAAAACGAGAAGAAAAAAAGTACTATTCAATTTTTTCCATCATATTTATATCCCATGATTTCAGTTTAACATCCCATGATTTCACTTTAACATGCCATGATTTCACTTTAACATCCCATGATCTAAAAAACGTGAATAAAAAAATTATTCACATTTAGAGTCGGTTGAATTAATTACTGATTGTATGAGAGACTGGAGAGTGAGGTGTAGGCGTGTAACACCTAACAAAACAAAGGACAAACAAAAAAAACCCATAGCCACACAGTGAAAAAATCATCTATCTATCTATCTATCTATCTATCTCTCAACTCGATTTCACCTTCGACAACAACAACGACTTTTATGTTGACCCGAATCAGGTCTGCTACTTCGATGAATTCTGCAAGTCTCTCCCCAGCTCCTTTGATCCTCAAAACCAGCTTCTCACCCCAAGTTTCCCAACCCAACAACCATTTCAATTCACACGAGAATTGAAACCTTACCAAATAGCCGAAACTCAAAAGGCAAAGCCCTGAAAAATTCGATCATGAGAGAAGAGAAGAGAGATAGAAGAAAGAGAAAGAAAAAAGCGAATTGATCTGTATCTCCGATCAATTAGATTAAAAAGAAACAGAAAAAATGGTAATTTCTTAAAAAGACCTCTTATTTCTAAATAATTACACTTTGACCACCGAGATTTTGAATGCTTATAACAAGTTATTGGTAAATTGCATAATGGTACAGTCTCTTAGAAAGACCGTCTTTCCTGAGAATTTGCGATTATTATTATTATTATTATTATTATTATTATTATTATTATTATTATTATTATTATTATTATTATTATTATTATTATTATTATTATTATTATTATTCATGAAAGTATTCATGTTGAACCAAGATATTTTTGATGTTTCTCAACGACTTGCATATTTAGTATATTTTGAATAGCATCAATAGTATGGGCATGCACATTACGACTAAAAACAACATTGGACTTTTCAAGATTAATAACTTGCCCAGGCCCCAAACTATAAGTATTCAAGACATCCCTAATACTATTTGCAGCAGAAGGAGTAGCCTGACAAAAAAATCATAGTGTCATCAGCAAATAATAGATGAGAAATCTCAGGTGCATTGCGATTAAGCTTAATGCCCTTAATATCGCCAAGAGCAGTAGCATGGGCAAATAAAGAGCAAAGTGCCTTAGTACAGAAAAGAAAGAGATAGGGGGAAAGAGGATCCCCTTGTCTAAGCCCTAGAGTAGGAGTGAAAGGTGTGGACTCACTTCCATTTAAGATCAGCGCATAAGAGACAGTACGAATGCAAAGCATTATAGTGTGAATAAAATCATTATGAAAGCCAAGTTTATGCATAATTCTCTCCAGAAACAACCACTCAACACGGTCATAGGCTTTACTGAGATCGAGCTTTAAGGCCAAAAAACCTTCTTGCCCGAGGTTTTATGCTTTAAATAATGGTTGAGCTCATAAGAAACAAGCACGTTGTCAGTGATCAAACGTCCAGGGATGAAAGCTGATATTGGGTTTCGTTAATTAAATCATGCATATGAGGTTTTAGCCTATTAGTGATGCACTTAGAAGCTACCTTAAAGATGACAATATTACTGATACTAATTGGTCTATACTGAGTGATAAGATCAGGGTTTTTACATTTTGAAATCAGAATAGTATGTGTAAAGTTTAAACGATTATCAAGGATTCCATCATTTAAAAACCTTATCCAACAATTAGTAACAGAAGCACCAACAATAGATCAAAACTTTTGGAAAAAAAGAACAGGTAACCCATCAGGGCCAGGGGACTTAAGGGGATACATTTGAAAAAGAGACTTTTTTCCTCCTCAGCCGAATAAGGTTGACAGAGTTCCAGGTTGAGCTCAGCAGAAACTTTTGGTACTATATATTCCAGTGCTGCCATATCAGAAATAAGTTGGCCTGCTGTCATCCTTTAGACCCAAGATCTCATTTTTCGAATGCCTTTTGGAAGCTTGTTTATGGAAAAACCTGGTATTGCGATCTCTCTCTTGTGCCCGTAAAACCTTCGACCGTTGTTTCCACATTATGATGTTAATTTTTATGATTGTGTGCTCTGATATGTGAGGATGCAAATGGGGATATTTAATAAATACTTAAATAATGTTTTTTTTTTATGTTTGCTTTTTTTAAATCCCGTTTAACTTTCAATTAATCTTAAATAATAACAAAAAAAATTAATTTATAAAAATACAGTGTCTATTTATAATATAACTTTATTAATTATATTTTCTAAATATAGTCACTTCAACTCTCCAAAGTGTTCTTCGAAATTCTAAATATTGTTATTTGTGGATTTTTTATTGAATTAAAAACTAAAATTTTAACTTCAACTCTAATAATTATTTTCATAACCTAAATATGATCCGAGCCAAAACATAATCCCAAATTATTTGTTCACGGTTTCTACTTTCCTGAAAATATACTACCCACTAGGGTTAGAGCGTAATTTAAAAATGGACATCATTAAAATAATAAAGAAAATGAAATTTTATCTAATTTTTCCCAATCTCATAACCATGGATTATGCTAAGAAGAATATAGAATCCGAATTGTTTACCTGCGTATCACTTTGTCAGTTTTTTTTTTTAACAAATTTTATTCATTCCAAGCCTAAATTAATCGTACGCCTTAAATATACTTCCATTTCATGCAAGTATTCTTGTCAAAGCAAATCGGATAGTCAAAATAAATTTCGATCCAAACAATCAGATTCTTTTCTTTCATGCCTTTAATCTCCAAAACAATTAACCTCGTCCAAATCACATATGATTGGTTTAGAGTGATGCTAAAGCATAGATGGAGTCACATGTTTAAGGAAGATGAAGCATCATTGATGGTTAGGTGTCGGGCTTATAAGGGTCATAAGTTAGTGCAACTAGGTATATGGTTATTAATTGATGTGTTTATATGTCTATTCCGTATTAAATTAGAATAATAATTGCATCCAATGATACTATTTTGCAAACTCTATAAAAAAAGATGAATAAAAAAAGTTATACGATTTAAATGATTTTGATTTACAATCGTGTTCAATGGTTCATTTCGCAATGACTTAGAATATATATGACAGATGTGTTCGACGTACTCGATCGACAGGTCTTCTACAAGAAATTAGAATTGCCGTATGAAAACTATCAATAAAAATGAAATAAAATGTTGTTATAGATATTTTATTTGTTATGTTGTGCTCTTTTTTGTTTAGGATCCTTCTCAACGAGTTATAATGGATATATTCGATGGATCTAATGATAATATATAATAACAATCACATTCGATGGGACTACCTTGAGAATCCATAGGGGTATAATTGTATAAATTGAACATTTTCTAAAGCAAATGTGGAATTTTCTATGGCCATGCTTTGAGATAAAGGCAAGGAATTCATGTTGAAATAGCATTGTACCGGTCGTTTTTCTCTAATGAAAACGATTGTGGGGTGATATTAAATTGTCGTATGACATTCTCATACGATATGCACATACCACTATAATCATAGAGAGTACTTGGCTATGTTTCTTCCACCTGGAAAACTCTGAACTGAACTGAACTGAACTTAATAAATTTGAACTGAACTGAACTGAACTTAATATATCTCAACTGAAATGAACTGAACTTAATATATCTGACCTGAACTGAACTTAATATATCTGAACTTAATAAATCTGAACTGAACTGAACTCATCTAAACAAAACTGGACTTAATAAAACTGAAATTAAGGTGAAACGAACATAGCCTTAACCATTTATTTTGTAGAATATGTCCGACCAAAATTATATTAGGGAAGTGCAACATTCGCTGGGACAAATATGGTATAGAAGATTAATCAGTGTGTATATTATCTTTGATATGCCAAGTGCTGATGGTGAATATTTCAGTTATGGTTGCATAAATAAGGAGGAGGATGAGGCGGAAGTCTAGAAGAGAAGATATACATTATGTTGACTTTTTAGAGATTATAAAATATTTTGGTTAAGGGTTGGTAACATGCCAATGCTAATGAGAAACATAGACCAGAATATTGAGATGGACAATTGTGTAACAGTGTGCATATGAATGATATTTTTATTTATTTGTTGTTGCACCTAATCAAATTAACAAGTGTGTCCAACTTTTCTATGCTACTCGACGGGTTAGTGAAAGTTATTGTTTTCTTTTATGTTTCATCATGATTTCACAATTGTATAATTATAAGTGTGCATTTAAAGGTACTATGCCTGTCGACGGGTTAATTAACTAGTAAATTTACAAAAAGAATAAAAATTACATGTAAATAGTATAAAAATAGCATATTGACCTATGAAAACTCAATATTGCACAATGTAATTAATGTTATTATTACAAAGGTGTTTAAATATCACCTCCCATTCTTCAATCTAAATTGCCCGTCTTCTTCTCCATTGCTTGTTTGACTGCAACAAACATCCAATACCAAACCACCTAGAACAAAACAAAAACCAAAAAATGATCATATCTTCCATTTGAACCCATAAGAGAAAACAAAAAAGAAAAACCAAGGAACAAAACACATTTCATACAAAGAAAAGAGAGGGTTAGACATAAAAAAGGAAAAAGAAAAAAAAAAACTCCAAGGGGGGTTGGTTTTGGAGAGACCAATGGAGGATGAAAGGGTAGGAGATATTTGTGTGCCATTAATCTCATCTTTCTTCTTCCTTTGCGTCCTCACCGGTGGTATATTCCTCGTCTTATACGTCTTCTTCCCGGACCTCTCCCACCCTTCCTACCCCTATCTGGCCCTCTGCCTCATCGGCTCCCCTTGGATCTTCTGGTTCTTCACCTATATCTACACTGGCATTAAGGCATGTTGCCTCGTTCGGAATCCACATGCCCGACAGAATAACAGAACGGTTTCAACAGCACGTGCGGCCACCACCACCACCACGACAGGTGATAGTCACCCACAGGTCTCTGTGACATCCTCTCAGGACTCGGAGGCTCCTCTCAATGCATCTGTATGAGATGTCGTCTGGTGTGCATAAATTTTGACATCCATGTTCATGCATATATTGGATATATTTATAATTATTTATATCTGTGTGTGTGTGTGTATGATTAATTATTATTGATTAAGAAGATAACAACCAATTAATGTTAGATGTTTATGATCATTGATGGCAACAAAAATCATGATGGAAAATGATGGATGTTTAGCAAGATTTACATGGGGAGTTATGTTTTAATTTTTCACTTTGATTTGTATATAGCCTATTGGAATTCTCGTATGATGTATGTTTAGAAGTTTCTCATCATAGACTTATTTTTTCCATTTTTCCTTTTATCTTTTTATTTAATTCGACATTACATATGGAACGCCCCAAGTAGTAATGAGCATGTACGGTTACTCATGGGTTGCTCTTTGAATTATATACTTGCCCCCACAAATTAAGATGTGTTGTTTCATACACACTTTGTGAATACTCATTGTGCACCTGAAAATTTCTAAGAGGGTCACCCAATTTCTATATTTTGTTATACAAGTTTAACTCTAGAGTTCTTACAATACAAATCTATTTTTCAAAATAGAAGTTCATAATTTGAAGAAAAATCCTCCAAACTCCAAAATGTACCATAAGTTTCCTACCCCGTCCATTTTGTACCGTAATTTTGTTACTCCCACATTTTGTCCTGTAAGTTTACAAAAAAATTAATTTTTATACATCGGGTCAAATTTAGCCCGATGAACTAATATTAGGGTAAATTTGAATCTGATTCCCCCCAATCCACCATGAACTCACGAATTAGTGATAGTTTTTCACTATTTCACCGGGATTATTAACATATCTAAATAAGAGAAAAAAAACTTTTCAAAACAATCAAGGTAATTGTGGAGCATACCCCTTTGTATGACATATCGATGCAAACGAACAAATAAAATGGATCCGGGTTTTTTTTTCTAATGTATGTCATGAAGACATAATGGATTGGTTCCTACTCTCCTTATTCTAAGTTCTAATTATTTGCGAAAATCAATTGGGGTATGTTAAATTCTTAATGAGAGTTATATGTAATATAAATGTTCCATTACTTTTAAAATTTTATTTATTTATTTATTTATTTTTTGCAATGATGTGTCATACTTATGGGTATGCTCAACAATTACCTTGTTTGCATTAAAAGAAATGATTTTATTTATTTATAATTAGGCGAATTAGTGAAAAATTATCACGAATTCGCGAGTTCATAGAGAATTGGGGGTGATTCATAATCAAATTTGCCCTAACATTAGTTCGTCGGGCTCGATTTGCCCCAAAGTACAAAAATTAGATTTTTTGTAAACTTACCAGATAAAATGTGGAAGTAACAAACTTATGGTACAAAATGGGCGGAGTAGAAAACATATGGTACATTTTGGAGGACTTTTCCTATTATGGATAACATTATCAGTCCATTTCAATTCTTTGAAACCGTGGAACGTTACATCCATGTATAATATGCCATTTCAAACTTTTCAGATTGACAAATTAACATGTTGCATTCGAAGAAAAGCAAATATGCGTTGACTCATTTATTTATTTTGTTCTAAAACATAAGCCTAACAAGGTGTAGTTTAAAAAAAGGCTTCATTAACACGGTCCCACATGAACGTTTATTGGATTTCAGGGGCGTAACCACTGTACACCCTCTAATAAAGGAGGTGGGGTTCACATATGGGGTCCACTATCTCTATTAGAAAGTGTACCGATGATTACTCCAGAGTGTACATTTTCGATTTTGATTCTCGAAAGTAGCAGTCTTTGAATTTGGTACCCTAGCATACGTACGAACCACTATCAATTGCAGCGAGTGCAGAACGTGCGTGTAATGCAGGTTTCTCCGGCTAATTTCAAAACGTATACAAATTACAAATGGGCACAGACGTGGTATTTTGGAGTTCCAAAACTAGACACCATCACTTTCGAGTACCACATGTATCACACTTTGGAGTATGAAAGATGAATTTCTCAAAACTGAAGGTATTAAATTCATGAACCTCATCCACAGTCCAGTATACACGTAAATACGTAATACGAGTAGTTTATTTTGGATCTTTGTATGTTCAAGTCAAATATTCCTGCTATTCAAGTGAACTGATCACGACATGTTTTGCCTTTTAGACCATCAACGATATGAAGACCGCCCCACAAGTGATGCAAAAAATGCAACAATATCCCTACTTATGCTCTTCAACTCATTACATGCATACTAAATTTAGCAACATATATGAGTCATGCAGCTACACATACGTGTATATACCATATCACTTCAACTTATTCGAGAGACCACGGCCTATTATGAGCAGATGGGGTTCCTTATTTTGATATTTAGCTTAGATAGTTAAACCTAGCCGAAAATCTATACCTATTAGAAAAACTTATATAGGTCGTGAAATCAATGATCCAATATTACACTTAAGGTCAACTCACTAACATTGTACTCCATCAACTAAGTCCATCTCACCAACAGAGTTAGAGTGGCTAAATGCTAAGGATAGTGGAGTGTACAGGAAAGGTTGAGGGTTCTAATCCCATCGGATTTATAATATTGGTTTAGGTGTATTTTAAATTATAAAGTGGTAAAGGAGTAGTGTAGAAGTAGAATAGATAGATTTGTGTTTTTAAAAAAAACAAAATCCATCTCACTAAGACCACCAGCATTGGTGCCATGCCATGCCATGGCACCATGCACTATTTTGCCTCCATGCCGCGATATCGTGGCTTGTTTCTGCATTGGTGGCCACGATGCCGCGGCATGGTGGGTTTTTTTTTTAATTTTTTTTTATAATTATATTATGATAAGATGAACTAAAATTAAAACAAATATATTTAATAGTTTATTTGAAATAACTTACATCAAATTTAAACACATAACACAGAATCATACTCATTATAGAACGAGTTCACATCACATTTAAAACACAAAATCTAACGAATTGAGATGCAACAACCACACAACACACAAACATAAAATGCATGAAACTTAAAACAAATAAGACACACGATTGATGAAGCTCGCACAATCAATCACTAACACCTCCAGATATGTTCCATGAGGTCTGAAGTTAGTTGTTCATGCGTGTTGATGCTATGCATCTGTCGGTTAATATTCATGTACTCATTCAGAGAGTTTATTGTTGATGTCGTCCTTCGAATATGAATTCCACGATCGAAATCCTCAACGTAAGACCTTGTGTCGTCCTCAAACTCTTTCCTCAGGCTTTCCATTTCACTTTCATAGTTTTTGTATGTGTGGCGTTCATCCTCAACTATCATATTGTGGAGTGTGATGCAGCAATCCATGATCTTACGGAGTGTGGACTTGTTGTGAGCAAGAGTCGGGTTTCGTATTATTGCAAACCGTGCTTGCATAACTCCAAAAGCCCGTTCCACATCCTTACGGCAAGACTCCTGGAGCTGAGAGAACTTTGATTCTTTATGAGTTATGGGATTGGGGATGGCACTCACAAACGTAGCCCATGTTGGATAGATACCGTCAGTTAGGTAGTACGGCATGCTGTATTGATGGCCATTCACCGTAAATTCCACAGGAGGTGCAGTGCCGTTGAGAAGATCCTCGAACACTGGTAAACGCTGCACGATTGATAAGTCATTGAATTTTCCGGAAACTCCAAAGATTGAATGCCATATCCAAGTGTCTTGGGATGCCACAACTTCTAACACAAGGGTAGGACTTCCACATTTCCCTTGGAATTGACCGTGCCACGCCGTCGGACAATTCTTCCAAATCCAATGCATACAGTCGATACTCCTAATCATGCCCGGAAAGCCTCTTGCCTTGTTGATTGCTAGAAGTCGCCGTAAGTCATCTTCATTGGCCCTCCTCATGTAGGTTGCGCCAAACTCTGCAACCACAGCGTCACAAAAACGCGAGAGACATTTCAAAGTCGTACTTTCACCAAGGCGACAATACTCATCAACCGAGTCAGCACAACACCCATAAGCTAGCATTCGAATGGCTGCGGTACATTTTTGGAGTGTGGATAACCCCTGACGGCCAGCAGCATCTAGCTTGCAGACAAAGTAATCATCTTGATGCACAACACCAGCAACTACTCGTTCAAACAAGGCCCTACGCATTCTGTATCTGCGTCGGAACTTATCTGCATAAGGAGCGACCTGACCTAATCACGCTCGAGTAGCACGGCACGTGAAGCTCTTTCCCTGTCAATATATTTTCGCTTCTTCTTTGAAGTGTTTTTTGGTTGTTCTTGTTGTTGATGTTGTTGGATGGAGTGCATCATATGGGGTATGTTGTTCATTATGAACTTTTGAGCTTGTTTGAAGGTATTCGAGGAAGAGGCAGAGGAAGAATATGCAAAGGAGGATGCAAAATTCAAACTTTCATCAGACGATGACGAGCTTGATGATGAAGAGCTTGATGACATGATTCTTTTAAACTTAAGAAGTGGATGAAGGGTTGGTGTATCTAAATTAAGTTCCAGAGTTGCATTATATAGACATGGATGAGACACATTGCCTCGGATATGATAAGATTTTTGAAGATAAGATTTTTGGAGATAAGATTTCAAAAGATAAGATAACATGCTTAGTCATGGCTGAGTCAGATTGCATAGGATGCCTCAAGTAATGTTATGATTCCTGACGAATTCAAATTCATGATATCTGACAAAGTAAAGTTCTGATTCCTGACAAAGCAAATTAAAAAGTTGTTTGACTAAAAGTAAACTTTTGATTCCTGACAAATTCAAATTCAAAGCAAATTCATTTCATTACAACGGATACATGGGAAATGAAAATACAAACAAGTCACACTTACGAATGTAAAATAACACAATGCGAAAATTAAAGTACAAACACGCCACACTTAAACGCCTAAACGAACACACTTAAACACTTAACAAACACACTTAAACAAGTTTCACCATTCAATTGTTCGGAAACAATTCGGCTCTGAGTGCATCTGCCACTGCTCTCTGCTCGGCATTCAAATTATCGTAGTGAGGCAACAGATCCATCAAGAATTTCATCCGCTCATTCCTCAACTTCTCCTCTTTCAAGTACTGGTCCTTCAGTTTCCTGGCCTCCCTCTTTTCCTCCTTCTCCCTTTCAAAGGCGAGCCTGCTGTTATGAGCTTCCTTGTCCCACTCAATCCTCTGTCTTTCATACTCAAGAGATTGGGGATAATTACCATTGAATTGCACCCATCCCTCACCTATCGTCTCCATTGCGGAGTTGCAAGAACTTCCACCTTGTGCCATCTTTTTCGCCTTGTCCTGACCCATAGGGCGTTTCGGACTCGAGACACTGTCATCAACTAAGTGGTATCGCTTCGTCCCACTACTGCCACCTCCCGTTGACTCCATTCGTTCATCCCCATCTACATCAACATCCACAGTGACATTGTTTGGATCTTGCTTCTTCTTCAAGTGAGTCTCCCAATTCAAGTACATTTCATACATCGGGTACGACTTCACAACATCCCACTGTTTAAACAGATGAAAACCAGAGCTGTACAGTGTGTTTTCCTTGTGAAATTCCTGAGCCGTGTTGATCACATCGTCGTTGTTGAATCCACTACGCTGGCCAACTGCACTCACAGCCCTCTCATAACAGCCAAGCCAATTATTAATTTCCTTCTTCATACGGTCGACTCTTTTGCGCATTGAATCTGGAGTGCGGTGGATAAGTCCGGCGTGCAACCCGTCCGCCCTAGCCTCCTCATACATTTCATGAACCTTTTTGAATAAAGTAGCATACCTCTGGTTCGTACCGATGATAGGATCTGAGCAAACATCCATATAGCAACGAAGGAGAACCAAATCTTCCTTCTCGGTCCATTGCACGTTCCATGGTGTCGCCTTGGCGTTTGTCGCATCAGCAGTGGCGGCCTCCTTCCCTTTTCGGCTACGACCCGTTGGCTTTGGCTGATTTTGGGGCTGAGTCTCTGCAACGAACTCAGGAGTTTGGGAGAACATTCCCGGTATCTGAGACTGAGGAGATGGGAAATTTTGGGTGTTTGGCTCTTCGATCTCATTTTGAAACAAAGGGCGAACGACATTCGGTGAGGTAGAGTTCAACAACGGTTTGCGAAGTTGGCTCATGAGCTCTGCGTACAACTCTTTCTCATATTCCTTCATATATGCAAGAGTTTCGCGAGTGTAAAGCTGACCGTTGAACTCCATCTCACCGGACAAAAAAATGGAGGGTTAAGGGGGGTTTTGATGTTAAGAGTGTATTTTGAGTTTAATTAAGAGAGAAATGGGAGCTGGAGATGGGGTGCTCCAAACATAGCCGAGATTGGTCTCTATTTATAGATCTCGAAAAATAGAGTTGTTGGTGATTTTTATTTATTTTTTGCATTTTTATTTTTCGAGTTATAGCCGTTTTTGTCCGTTGGAGTATAAAAGCAAATAAAGAAAAAAAAAACAAAAAAATAAAAAATAAAAAGGGACCATTGAGGGGCTGCCAAGTGGCAGCCCCTCAATTAAACGGCTTTCTTCTTCACCGCGGCGTGAGACGCCGCGGTGAAGAGAAAGTGCAGACGCCGGCATGGATGCCCCGGTGATCATCCATCAATGCGAGCCTACGCCGCGGCATCGGGACGCCGGCTTCCCATGCCGAGCTCATCCCGGCACCGATGCAGCCCGTCTAACATCATTTCTCTAAGTCCATTCTATTTTTCTCGCATCTTCTCGTCATTACACAATTTGTCTGGTGACGTTCTTAATCTGGACTCAATAATCAACCATGCATAGTTTTAGAACAAAATTAGTTTCATAAAAAATTAATTTCACACCTAGTAAAGTTGATTTTAGGGACACCAAAGTTGATTTCACGCCTAAAAGAGTTAATTTGAGGGACAACAAATTGGGGTGACATTATATTTCAATTCTTTGAAACTTTGAAACATTAGATCAATTGAAAGTATGATATACCAAATCAAATTTTAGATTGACAAATTAACATGTTACATTCAAAGAAAATCACATATGCGTTGAGTCATTTATTTATATTTTCTAAAACATAAGGCTAATATGATTTGAAATGTAATGTCACACCTAAAATAGTTAGTTTTAGGAACAACAAATGACAAATTGATGTCACATCTGAAATAGAATTAGTTTCAGGGACAACAAGTTAATTTCAATGTCACCAAAGTTGGTTTCACGGATCTTAAAGATAATTTCACAAATCTTTTTCCCTGAAACAAACCTACTGACTCTGCATAATGTAGACTTTCAAATCATAACTATTTAAAAAGTGAACTCACAATTGAATTTAAACTAAATTAAATAGAAAAAAAAAAAAAAAGAAGACGGTGTACGCTCGTCTAGCATGAAATATTGTATTCCACACCCCTCGTATGAATTCTATATTTGGAAAGCCATGAAGTCAGATATTGCTATATTTATTCAGTCCTTCTGAATTTCTGGTCATTTACCCATTTATTCAATGACATATCACCAAAAAGTAATAGTACAATGCAGCCGCAGAAAATCAGTATTACATGCAAGAAAGTTAGCCTTTCCAACAAATATTGAAGCTCATCACTTGTCCTACATGCTTTTCCCAGTATATCTAGCTATAACTTATTAATTAATTTTCACTCATTGCTCTCTCTCTATATATATCCCAAAAAATAAAAAAAATAAAAAATCTAGTAATAAACAATTTTATTAACTTTATGATGCTCGAGTTCTTCAAACAAACCAACTCCACTTCAGCAAGTAAAATGGCCCAAAAGATGACACATAAACTTAGGATGCAAGCAAAAAGCATCTATACCTGTAGCCTCTCTGCACAATCTTTACCTATAAATGTCTTTCAAAATCACCACCATGAATTCAGCTCAAGAAAACTGCAAAAAACAAGCTGATATGACCAACTCAAATAACAAAAGAAGAAAAGTAAGTATGCCAACTCGTTCAGTCTTACTTCCAGGATTGCCAAACCATCTTGCTGAACTTTGTCTCACAAGTGTCCAACCTTCTCTCCTCTACAACGTTTGCACGTCATGGCGTCGCTTCATCTACTCTCCATCCTTTCCTCCGTTCTTCTCTCTTTACGGTCTCTTCTCCTCACCAATCGAGCCTTCAGTTAGCTTCTTTTGCCTTGATCCCTTTTCGTCAAAATGGAAGCCTCTCCCAAATCCAGCAGCTGACCAATCTGTATGTTTCATACGAAAACATCCATCTTACATTTCGAGAACTCTCCCTATCCAAACCATAACATCATCGGGGCGCCTGGTGATGGTAGCTGCCACAACACACAAATTCCTCCCAGGTTTGAGCCGTCCATTAGTTTTCGACCCCCTATCAAGCAAGTGGTACTTTGGACCGACATTCTTGGAACCTCGTAGGTGGTGTGTGGTTGGATCAGTGAACGGTGTGATCTACATCGGTTCGGGGACGGGGGCCCAGTATCACGGAGAAGTGGCACGGTCTCTCGAGAGATGGGATATGTCGAAGAAGGATTGGGGAAAGTGTTCTCCTTTCAAGGATGGAAAGTTTAGTAGGGAAGCAATTGAAGCAGTGGGATATAAAGGTAAACTTTGCATGGTGAATGTAAATGGTAAAGCTGTTAAAGAAGGAACAGTTTATGATGTTGCAATGGATCGATGGGAAGAGATGCCCCCTGGCATGCTGGCGGGATGGAACGGGCCCGCGACTGTGGATGATGATGACGGTGTTATGTACGGAGTGGATCAGGAAAATGGTTCACTCCTGAGGTATGATGGGGAGGATGACCGGTGGGAAGAGTTAATTGAGCATCGTGATTTTCTGCAAGGTGCTCAGCACATATCAGCACGCCATGGAAAAGTTTGTGCTGTTTCTGGTGACGGTTTGAAGATTGTTATGGTAGACATTTTGGCCATGCCGGTTAAGATTTGGACTGTGAATCCTCCTCAAGGAATGGAGGCCATTTCAGTACACATATTGCCAAGGATGAATCTGCCAGAACAGTGAAGTGCATTATGATCGAAGAATCAAGTTCTATAAAACAATGAGTGCTTTGATGAGTTTAGCAAGAAAAGGATTTAAGTTTCCATGTTGCATGACAAGATAAGGAAGATGCAGAAGGAGACTGATACAAACTTAGTCTTGTATCATAAAAGACTGACCTTTAACTTTTTTGCTTCTCATTATTCGGAAACTTTCCCGTAGAGCTATAAGGAACTGTTACGGTCCTATCTTATTATTATGACCAAAATTTTATCATTATTAGTACTTGCTAGCAAGTTTCTTAATAGAGTTCGGAATTAAGAAGCCATAAGATTATTTGTTCATAGAGTGGTTTCTTTCTCTCCCGAAATTGGTGTAATCTTTATTTCCTTTGCGTTTCCTCCAATACACAGAAACCATAGCTTTTTGGATAAACCCAGTATTTTCTTCTAAATATCTAGAGTAAAGTTCTCTTTCAACTGTTCTAACCTGCCAGATTCGAACCAGCAGAAGATTGGGTATTCGGAGACTATAGTTGAAGTTCAATTTATATGAGTTTGAAAGATACCATACAAGAAAATATTGGAGGGCCATTTAAGACTTCATTCAAATAATGCAACTAGGAGTGCTACATCTGAATGCAACTATATGAAGCTTTAAGGGACTCAAGGAGGATGCAAGGACTGATCCACACAAGTATATACTGTATAACAATACCGATAGGAAAAAGGTTTTCTTAACTGGTAAACGTAATAGTTCAAACTGTACCTCTGATCTGAAATGTCTAATGTTCCAGTGACTCGTCTCAAGGACTTCATTATTAAAGTTATTTCGTATTAGTGGCTTTGATGAGGAGGATACGTTAACTGAATGACACTAAAAAGTAGAGAAGAATGATAGGAAAGACATTCTTAGATGTCACATATGCTAGTCAATAGATCAAATTGTTCCACAGAAGGACTTTGTTTTCCATTCTTATTTTTCTAATAATTAAAGGGACCTGGGGTACTAATCATGAACACTTAAGCATGGCATAGTGTAAAGGTTGATGGAGAGTAACTTTGACATTAACCAAAAGAATGAATAATAATAATAATAATAATAATATACGAAAGGATAATAGATGTCATGAAAAAACAAAACAACCTTTAATAACTGTAATTAGGCAAAAAGGTCTCACCAGCCAATCAAGGGTCTGCACCATCGATATATCAAGATCCAACTTTTTGCAAAAGTAAAGTGCACCCCACCAAGAGAAGTGTACTGAATCCTTCAAGCAATTGCTTAAAAGTTACTCTGACTTGAAGCAAACAAAGACAAAGATTACTTGTAAGTTGCACCGGGTAGAATAAAACTTTATGTTAAACAAGCAATCAAGAAATGCCAAGAATAAACCTTTCATTGATGTAAGCCAAAGGAAGTGGTTTGAGACTTTTAGAAGCAAATGTGGAAGTTTGTCATTTATCCGGGTAGCTTTATTGCTAACTTTCCAACCACTCCAGAATTAATTATGCTTTCTCCTTAAGCTACTCCCATAATCATCTCCTAATTCAACATGCATTCTGCAGTCAAGTACAGAAATTTGCACAAGCAGACAAACATCTTCTTTGTCTGACTCTGTTATTCTTGCCTGGATAACTTGCAAAGGCACGTAAAGCAGCCGTCCCAAAGATTTTCCACGAGAAAATTTCTCAAAAGTCTTGAGAAACTCTTGGCTGCAGTGCAGTATACACGTTTGAATCTCTTGAGTGGGACGTCAAATGCTACCATTATAGAGATCATGGTCGAGTAATTAAAATGTCGATTCTACCTGCAACATTTTAGACCATGGAAACTCTGAAGTACAGAAACAATAACCTTGAACAATGCACAATTGTAAACATTGACATGCTTGTTCAGGTAGAGATTTACACAGAATCTATCAACAAAATCTTATCACGCAAAAACTACGTTTTATGTTACTGTAATACAGTTTGAATCAGTCTCATCTTATATCGTGCAGTAAGAATTGGGTGAGGTTTACGGCTCATCCAGACATGAAGTGGTGACTTCTATGATACTATCTATTACATGACATGACTCTTAGGATTCAAAGCAGTTCCTATAGATAATAATCACCCATATTTGCTCAGACGAAGCATATAATTAACTAAGAATAATAAGGAAAAAAATAGAAGGAACAAAATCAGGCGTAACATCCAAAGGCAGTTATGACGATTCAAGAGAGCAATACAGAGTAAAACCAAGAAGCATTATCTATTCATTTAAAAGGATAGAACAGTTGTTCTGATACCAGATTCATGTTGTTTGATAGAATTATAATCTCTAATAATCAGTACTGGCTCACAGAAGAACACACAAACAGAGTAGATATAACTAGTTTAACCAAAACGAAGAGTTTGTATCTTACCTGTTCAATTGCATGCATAGCAAACTGTAAAAGTAAGTCTTTGTAAGAAAGAAGAAAGACAAGACATCAATTTTATGCTATCCAGCTACATCCCAGATCTCTCTTTACTTGTTGACGCTTGATTTTTGCTCTGACATCTGCTGCATCGTTCCACATCCCACGTGCTGAGTATATATTTGATTGGAGCACACACATATCGACGTCACATGATTTGTAGTTTAAAATCTTCTCAACTATCAAATCGCCGAGTTCATATTTCTCATGTATCCTACAAGCACTAAGCAATGACTCCCAAGCATATGCTGGAATACGAACAGGCAACTGATTGACCAATTCCAAGGCTTCACCAAGTAGACCTGATCTTCCAAGGAGATCAACCATACAAGCACAGTGTTCAGGTTTCGGTACAAGATTCCACCTTTCCATTAATTGGAAATACTTCCAACCTTCGCTAATTAGTCCAGAATGAGCACATGCATTCAAAAGAACTAAGAAAGTGACGTGATCAGGTTGACATCCAGTACCAATCATGCAATGAAAGAAGATAAATGCTGCCTTAGCGGAACGATGATGTGCTTGAGCCACAAGCATAGCATTCCAAACTACACTATCGTGATTTTGCTTTGTTTTAAAAACATAAGAAGCATCATCTATGAAGCCACATCTGGAATACATCGATATTAACGAACTCATCACCATGTCATCAGTTTCAAAACCATTTTTAGCGACAAAAGCATGCATTGCCTTTCCCCAGTGATGTTTAGGAAGAATGCCAGATATGGTTATAATGCTAGTTAAGGTACTCTGATCAGGCCGAAATCCATAGGACAGCATCTGTACAAATAACTTCAACCCCTCCTCACTCTGATATCCCGAAATCATGGTATTCCATGAAGTTACGTCCCTCCTAGGAATTTCATCAAAAAACTCACGAGCACGACAAATGTTGTCTTCCTGCAGATATGCCCGTAGCATCAGATTCCAAGAGATCACGTTCCTGTATGGCATTCTCGTAAAAAAATCAATAGAATCTTCTATATTCCCATAACGTACATACCCACTGAATATCGTGTTCCATGCTAAAATATCTGTCTTTGACATTCTCTCAAATAATTCTCGAGCCAATGCAAAACTGCCGTTATCCAAATAACCTTGAATCATCACTGTCCAAGCAACTACGTCCTTCTGGGGCATCTCCTCAAAGAAATTCTTAGCGCTCTCAACCTTCCCTGCTCTCATAAAGCACGATAGCAAAGAGGTCCAAGAAACAACATCATGGTTAGCCATTCTCACGAACAAATCATATGACTTGTCAATGTCCATAATATCACCATATCCTATTAGCATAGCATTACACATCGACACACTTCTTTCCGGAGCACCATAAAACAATTTCTCAGCTTCACCTACATCTCCACATTTGAAGTACCCTTCAATCATTGTTGTCCAAGAAACATCATTCTTCACCAGCATCATGTCAAAAATTGCTCTACCTTCTCCGATTCTACCGCAGCTCAAATATCCAGAAACCATAGAATTCCAACAGACCACATTCTTCTCTTCAACCGCATCAAATAACACCCTAGCCTCTTCTAACCTCCCGTTTTTCGCATAGCCATTTAACATTGCGGTCCAAGAGACAACATTCTTTAAGGGCATTGAATCAAAGACGTCACGAGCTTCACTGATCATCCCATTTCTACTGTAGCCAGATATCATGCAGTTCCATGTGACCAGATTCTTGTGTGGCATTTCATCAAACAGCTTACGTGCATTACTGACATTGCCCTTCTTGAAACAATGTGTGATCTTTGAGTTCCATTCGAACAGAGAGTTTACTTCGACGCTCAGGAAACGAGACACAGAGTAAGCATGGCTTAAATCTTTGCCAAGAAATGACCGAGCACAGATACGAAACATGTTACTCGAGGCAAAGCAGTTTTAACTATTTCTCTATTTGCAAAAACTTCTTTAAGTTTGGATAATTCAATACTAAAAGTGTCATTTTCGCCTGAAAAAATTGAACCAAATGAATGAATTGAATTGAATGAAATTGAAATACTAAAATGGAAGAATTTAATCTATTTGCACTATAAAATACAATTAAGCATATATGAATTAAGCATAATGAGTTTTTAGACGAGAGTCTAATTAGATATTGTTTCCTAACTTAATGATCCGGTCCACGACTTAGTTATGAACTGGACCGCCCATGCGTGATGGAATGCCTACATTATATTTTTGAAGGTGTGATCTACAAGTAATTTGATGTTAAACTTAGTGTAAAAAAGTCTTTGTACACTTAAAACGGGGGGTCTTATTAACTGTAAAGTCTTTGTATCATAAGGATAGGAGTGATATTGGAGAATTGTTATGAATGACTAGATTTCGTACTTTTTTTTTCAATAGTTAACGCTTATTCAATCATGGTATCAAAGTAATATGGGTCACGTTCGGATCTCTGCGGTGACAAACTGGACCCCATATTGAATTTTCACTTGAATGACTTCCCAAAAAATATTGAAACCGGCCACCAGGGGGAGGGAGAATTATTATAAATGACTAGATTTCGCACCTTCCCAAACTTTTGGGAGAATTGAAATTTTATCAACTAAAACTAATTTGTCGGATTGTGTTGATGTAAAATTACAAATACTTCCTCCATTTCATTAATAACTTCCTAAGGGCACCATTCATTGCGACCTTTGACCATGTATAACTCCTAAATTACATTAGAGAAAAATATAATAAAATTATATTATGAAATTGAATGGAGTATATTTTCATAATCAACTTTTAATTTATATTGATACAGTTTAATTTAAAAGTTATACGTGGTCAAAGGTCGCGATGAATAGTCCCCTTAGGAAGTAACTAATGAAACAGAGGAAGTATGTCCCAAGCGGGATTGATTTTAATGATGTGGTTATGATTTTTTTTTTTTTTAGAACAACGCTTTTGAGTGTTGCTACCATGTTGATAAAAGTTATTTGAGTAAGTATATGGTAAGGTAGATCTTTCCTACCATCTAGGAAAGATCTGGTTTTTAGCTAAAAAAACTGGAAACCGGTGTTGGCAAAAAAACAAAAAATAAAATCTCGCTGCTATATAAAGCTCCAAACACACGACACAACTCAGAAACCCACGCTGAACACACACGAAAGGTGAAACTGTGTGAAAAGTGTGAAAACCGTAAATTCTCTCAAATCGAACGTACTCGCCGGATTTTCGCCGGAATTTCATCGGAATCTCGACGTTGAGAAGCGTTTCAACCAGATCTCAACCAATGCATCATCAATGGACCTCAATCAGGTACAAATCCAGGCCATTGCTTCAATTTTAATTCGTAAATCTGAGAAATTAGTATGTGTTTTATGAATCAAGCTGCGATTTACTGATTTTTGAATGTTATATCTTCTGATTTGTTGAAAAAATGTGCAAATCCAGTTTCTCAAAAACAAAAATCAACCGATCGGCGATTTTGAAGAGGAATGCGTCTCTGATGTGTAAGTAATCGAAGAAGATGAACCTGAGCAACAATTTCGTACGTTCATAACTACTTTTAAACATTTACTGTGTGGTTTTAAGTTTCTGTAATTGATGAAACGTGAGGTTGTGGTTTTAAGGACATATGGTGTAGTTTTAAGAGATTTTGGTGTGCTTATAGTTACTGCTGTTATGGTTTTAACGAATATATA
This sequence comes from Plantago ovata, assembly GCA_028274465.1. Classification (NCBI taxonomy): domain Eukaryota; kingdom Viridiplantae; phylum Streptophyta; class Magnoliopsida; order Lamiales; family Plantaginaceae; genus Plantago; species Plantago ovata. Next base: position 100,336,132 of record CM051457.1, on the reverse strand, counting down.
ATGCTAATGCCCTGTGTTTGACCATTCTATAGTTTTGAATTGATCGACATGGTGTGTTTATAAGTAATATTGTTGTGCTTTTAAGAACATGTGATGTGGTATTGAAATATGCATTTCAGCTTCAGATTTCATATTGCAGTTTTAAGAGATTTTGGTGTGCTTATAGTTGTTGCTGTTGTGGTTTTAAGTAGCTTCATATCATTTTTAGCTTCTGTTGCATGCTCAAATTTTAGCACATCATGGTGTAGTTTAAATATTGATGGTGTAGTAATAAGTGTCTTTAGTGAGGTTTTAAATAATGTTGTTATGGTTTTAAAAAACATATATTGCTACTTTCCGGAGTTTATACATCTTGTGGTATTAATATGTCATGGTGTGGTTTTAAGAAAATATGGAGTGGTTATAATATCCTACGATGTGGTGTTGAAATATGCATTTTATGTTCTGATGCATATTGTAATTTTAAGACATCTTGATGTGGTTTTAAATACTTATGGTGTGGTAATAAGTGTCTTTAGTGAGGTTTAAGAGCATATGGTGTGGTTTTAAGAAGTATTATTAAGGTTCTAAGCATCATTGAGATCATTTCAGCTTCAGTTTTCATATTGTACTTTTAAGGGATTTTTGTATGCTTATAGTTACTGTTGTTGTGGTTTTAACGAATATATAATGCTACTGCCCCCTGTTTGACCATTCTATGGTTTTGAACTGACACGGTGTGGTTAAGAGTAACTTTGTTGTGCTTTTACGAACCTATGACGTGGTTTTGAAATATTAATTTTAACTTCAGTTTTCATATTGTACTTTTAAGAGATTTTGATGTGCTTATAGTTACTGATGTTGTGTTTTAAGTAAGGAAGCATCCTTCAGATCATTTATAGCTTCTTTTGCATGCTGAAATTTTAACACATCTTGGTGTTGTTTTAATCGAGCATGGTGTTGTTATAAGTGTCTTTAGTATGGTTTTAAATAATGTTGTTGTGGTTTTAAGAAACATATATTGCTACTGTACATGTTGGGTTTGTCCATTGTGTGGTATTAAGTTGACATGGTGTAGTTTTAAGAACAAGTGGTTATAATATAATAAGTGGTGGTTTTCAATATGAATTTTAACTTCTGTTGCATGCTGTAATTTTAACACATCTTGGTGTTGTTGTAAGGGAACATGGTGTTGTTATAAGTGTCTCTAGTGTGGTTTTAAATAATGTTGTTGTGGGTTTTTTCCATTGTATGATTTTAAGTGGGCATGGTGTAGCTTTAAAAACATGTGGTTTGCTTTTAAGAGCATTTGTTGTGGTTTCCAACAGCAGTTGTTATGCTTATAACACAGGTGTTATGATGATACAGAGCTTGATGGTGACGATGACGATGATGATGGTAGTGATTCCAGATCTCTTAAAGGTTACACTGCAGAAACATGGGGAGAACTATATCAAATCTACAAAAACCAGAAAATATTATGACATGCTCATAACAACGTCAACCGACGCTGAAGCAAGAAGGTGAGTGTGATATATAAAATGTCATTACGCTTTTAAGGATGTTTGGTGTGGTTTTAAGTACATTTGGTGATGTTTTAAACTTGTTCATTAATCTGATTCACTTTCTTTTTTTCTTTTTTTCAATAATAATTGAAGACGGCTTCAACATGGATCTACAACAAGTCAATGGTGTACTCTGAATTGAAGGCACCAAGGGAGAAGCACTAAAAGTCATAGTATCGAAGGAACAAGTACCACCACTGAAACAAATGAAAAGCCTCAATGTCTGTTGGATCCAGTCCACGCAAATACAAAAGGAAGGAAATCAAAGCTGACGAATAAGTTTAATCGTAGGAAGCCAATTTCAAAGACTCAGATTCAGTCATTAAACACACCACCTGAACAAATATTGTAAATTTGTTGATGTGATGATACTTGTTTTAACACCATCAAGTGACTGAATGATTGATTCAAAATCATGAAATGAATTAAGCATTTATAATCTAGTTTATTACATGCTCTAATTTATACATTGTGATATATAGCTGATGTGCTTATAAATATCTCATGTTGTGGGTTTAAGTAGGCTTGTTGGGGTTTTAAGAAACCATGTTGGGATTATAAGAAATAATATTAAAAATTACTCCACGGACCGTTAAAACACCACACCACAGACTTAAAACCACACCACGAAGTCTTAAAACCACAATGGTGTCATATAAGTACAAACTGTTGTGGTTATAAATGTTCCAATAAAAAAACCACCATAAAAACTTAACACCATACCGTAACTTATTAAAATCACACCACTAACACATATAAATAATCTAGATATCGTCAAAACATACCGTTATTGTTATATGTTTTTAAGAATGCATGGTGTGGTTTTAAGTAGTTTCGGTATGGTTTTTAAAACACTTGAGTTAAGATTTTAAGATTTTATGCACGGTTTGATACTACTTCGGAAATTAGACAGAAACTTCATTAAATATAAAATAGATGGATTGAGATATCACAAACCAAAGTACTAAATACAAACAATTCTTCAAAACATTCACAAAACATAAAAACAGAGTTCAATAGAAATAGAGACATAAAACAAACTTATAAACCAAGAACAACCTAGTCTAAAGCCATTTACTAGGGGTCCTTTGCTGTAAGATGTCTTAGGAGCCAGGATGCATGTCACTTCTCAAACCATAGGATGGGCCTTGTGAAGAGCTTCCACGAACTTGAACACATGAGTCATCCAGTTCATATATACTTCTTGGTCTTCAGATTCTCCATTTACTTGAGAAGAGTGACTGCAGGGCGCCAATCATCTCTGGATGCTGATTGATAATAACCTTGAGTCAGTATCAGTTGCCCCAACCACCTGAGTACTTGTGCTACCAACAAACTGTGTGTGTTTTTTTTTAAACAAACATTTCAGTTGAAGTGGTGCCAAGAATATCAATAGGTGTTGGAGCAGGTTGGGCACTCTGCACATCAACATTCTGAGAAGCATCATCAACTGAAAGAAAACACCAAAATTCATTAGTACCACACCAAAAAATAATTATAACCACACCAAGTAGCATTAAACAACACCAAGTACACCAAGAACCACACCATAATCATTTATAAGCATACCAGAGACACTTATGAGCATACCATCATACTTCAAAACCACACCAATATCTATTATAACCGCACCGAGACCCTTAACACCACACCAAAATCATTCATAACGCATACCAAAGACACTTATAAGCATACCAAAAAACCACACCAATATATTCTATAACCACACCAAAAACACGTAGAACCACACCAAAATCATTCATAAGCATACGTGAGACACTTATAAGTATACCAACATCCCTGAAAAACCACACCAAGATCTTTTATAACCACACAAAGAACCCTTAGAACCACACTAATAATACTTACAACCACACTGAAATCATTCATAAGCATACCAGAGAAACTTTTTCAAATACAAAAACTAAAAGCAGAATAACATAAAACCTATAATCATACCGAAAGAGACTTAAAAACACACCAAAATCTCTTATAAATATATGAGACGCACTAAATAAAGAAAAAATTTCAAAAACAGAAACTAAAGTATAATAACCATATCAGATACACTTAAAATACAAATTATATCAACTATACAACTGAACTACCATACCCAAACTGGAAGGCAGCCTCCATTGAGAATACTTCGTCAGAACCAGAGCGTCAGAAACACCGGACGAACCCTTCCTCTTCGTCATGCTTTAAATTAGAAACCCTAGATCTCTGTGGATCGGATCTGAGAAGAAAGCAAATTCAAAACCCTAGATCTCAGAAAACACAATGAGCAACTAAATCCAACACAACACAACTACAAGGCAGCAGACAAAGAAAATAAGAGCACAATCGAATTGTTTCTTCGATCTGATTGGAGAAGTTTGAGATTCAGAAAGAAGAGAAGAAAAGGAGAATTTTGCAGAGATAAAAAACGATTTCACACAGTAAACACGTTGAACTATGTGTTTCTGTGTGGATCGCTTTGTTAATAGATAGAGTGAATCGGTTTTGTTCAAAATTCAGGCGGTTTAACCAGCAGCGAGTTTTTGACAAAACCAGCATTAAAACCACCGAGTTTTTGAGAAAACCAGGCATTTCCATTGTTTTAGGAAAGATCGTCCTTACCGTAGACTTTAGCAAGTTATTTTCCGTTTGTTAACTATGTTTTGGTCGTCATTTACTTCTAAATGACATCGAAGAAAAAAATTTAAAAAATGACAATAAAATAGTCTAAGAGTTTACTATATTAATACTTCGTCCGTCCCTGTTAAAATTTTTCATTTGCTTTTGTTTACTTTTTTAAGTCTATGTTCGACTCCGTATTAATTAATTCATATCGAAAAAGTAATTTTTGAAATTATATTAAGAAAATATAAAATTTGTACTTTCATAATATAAGTTCAAATATTAATTTTCGGTACGATTTAAGTTTAATTCGGAGTCAAACAGAAACTAATAAAATAAAAGTTAACCAAAAGTATCATGTTTAGCTTCAAAGTTTGAGTAACTAGGCGATAGGGGTTTCCCGTTTCCCCCTCAATGTCTTTTGATTGCAAAAAAGGCCATCATTTGTTGTTTGAGTCTTAAAAAAAAAAAAAGTTAGAAAAATTAAATGGGATTTGCACTCATACTTGGATCCTTGCGCTTAGCAATATACATTTGAACATCATATCCCTTTATGGATGGAAATTGTATCTACATGAATTTACAATTTCCTTTGTTGTTGGTCTCCTTCCTATCTGCAATACCACTTTCTGTGGCCGTTTTTTATTTTTTGTTCTTTTTTAGATTGAAAAAGATTGTATTAATAATAACCCAAAGAGAGCATAGCTCAAGTTTACAAATGAGTACACAGTAAATAGCAGGGAAGAAACATAACAGCAGAGCAAAACAGTTTGCTAATTAAGGCGGCTCTGTGTAGTCAAAGGGGAGAGTTGCATATCCCATTTCATCAATCGAGAAATTTCTACCCAAGAGATCAGCGAGCTGGTTTGCTTCTCTCCTCACATGTTGCACCTTTGCATCTACGAACTGTGACAATTGCATTTGGAGATCAGAATATACAACACCATTGTTGGAGAGTTGATTTCCTTGTGCAGACAGTCCCTTGACAACAAGTAAAGAGTCTCCCTCAATTATAACCCGATCAGAACCAATATGACTTGCTATTTTGGAGATGTGTTATTTACATAAAACATATTTCCCTTCTCATAAAAAGAAATGAAAGACATTCAAGAGGAATCAATAATATATTCTCCTGGAGAGATTATAGATAATGCACCAGAGTGAGGGTACTATAACAAATCCCACAAGAGAAGATAATACATAACCTCAACTGTCATCTCAAACAGAGAAGAAAATAACTGAGAGCCTGGATTAAAAAACAAAAAAAAAATAAAATGAAACAATCAATGATGAACCGGATGAAACAGACAGGGTCCTCTTCAATGGCACACCGGAATATTCAAGTCTCACTACACGCTTGAGCTTCCCATAGAATTCATACACCTCACTCCATCCTAGCTCTCCCCCGGCCACAGACACTCCCGAGTTGTGTGTACTCATGGCCTTATTACCAGAATCAACCGTGTGAAACCTAAGGCCATTGACAATGTAGCCAGAAAAGGTTGATACCTTTCTGCTAATTGAGCCTTCTGCTAGAGCATGTATGTATGGGTTGTTCACTCGGTTGGCAGGATCTCACATATGCTCACGGAACCAATTAGGGAATTGCTCATGCACAATGTCATCGAACATAAGAGCTATGGTGTCATCCGCTATAATTGGGTTCTCTTCCACACATTTCTCCGAGAATTGGCTGCATGTAGACGGGTTAGATCATGAAACTTAACACTATATATATTATTTGGAATAGAATTGTATAATTTAAGAATTGAAAATCAAGGAACTATCCGCATGAATTCCACCATATATGGATCTACTTCATGGCAATTGTTTAGGACCCAATAATGTGCTGCATTGAACTCTTTGGGTTCCAACCATATACAGTGTTCCTCGCCCAAAGGTCTCTCTGAGACCCTGAAAATGTCAAATGCAACATTATCATCCTCTCCAAATACATATGTGTCTGCATTTCTAGCAGACCGATTTGACCGTGTGCGTATGCCATCATAAAAGAAATAGGAGCAGAAGATTGCAGTTTCCTCTCTCAAGTAGGCATTGGCCATGGAACCCTCAGGCTTAACTTTATTCTTCACAAACTTCTTCAATTTGACCAAGTACCTGTAATTAATACACCTTTAATATAACACAAGGATAAAAGTTAGGATGTAAATTTGAAGTACGTGATTGCAAACAACTCACCTCTGAAATGGATACATCCATCTGTATTGGACAGGTCCAGCAAGCAAAGCTTCAGCTGGGAGGTGAACCGGCAAGTGCTCCATAGAATCAAAGAAGCTAGGTGGAAAGATACGATCTAGCTTGCACAAAATCACGGGTATGTTATTCTCAAGCTCTTCTAAGACATTTTTGCAATAACCCTTGTGCATAACCTCTTTAAGAATAAGCTCAACTCGGTTATAGCGGCCCAGACTGGTTTGGGCAACGGATCTCTAAAAGCAATGGGAACTAGGCGCTCCATGAACACATGACTCTTCATCCCATACATTTTCGTCTTGTTCATATCCACACACCTCCCCAATTTAGAAGCATAACCATCAGGGAAATTAACCGTCTTCACCCATTAAAATAGTCTATCCCTAGTGTCCTTGTCAATTGTGTAGGATGCTTTTGGCCACTTACCATTTAGAGGTTTTCTTGGTCAACTCCGGCCTCTTACACCATGTAATCAAATCCAACCTAGATTTTTCAGTATCCTTGGTCTTCCCAAGGATTTTGCATATGGTGTTGAAGACGTTCTCAAACACGTTCTTCTCAACAAGCATGAAATCCATATTGTGGCGTATAAGCAGCGTAGGCCAATAAGGCAAATCCCAGAAGATGCTCCTCTTCTTCCATCCACAAGTGCTGCTGATCCTACCGTTGTGCTTTTCATACCCTAACTCGGTCACTTTCATCAGACCAAGCCTGTTAATCTTCGCTAGGATTTGATGGCCTGTTAGCTTTTCAGGGGGGCCTTTGGTCACAATCCCGTTCTTCTTGAAATGATCTTTATTCCTTCTATAAGGATGCTTTGGATATAGAAACCTCCGATGACAGTCAAACCAAGACTCCTTCATGCTATCCGTCAATCTAAAAGCATCAGTGTCCTCCCAACAATGTGGACAAGCATGTTTCCCAACTGTTTTCCTCCCAGAAAGCATTGAGTATGCCGGAAAATCACTCACGGTCCATAGAAGTGCTGCTCTCAACCTGAAGTTCTTCTTTTTGGACACATCATATGCAGGAATACCATGCTCCCACAAGTCTAGTAGCTCCTTAATAAGGGGCTGCAAGAAGACATATATCTTCTGACTTGGATCGTCGGGCCCTGGCACCAATACAAACAAGAACATGAATGGTGACTTCATGCAATCACCGGGGGCGGGGGGGGGGGGGGAGATTTTAAGGTGTAAGTTGTGTTTCCGTTCACTTCCGAACGGGTTGAAGCCATTCGTGCAAAGACCCAATCGCACATTTCTAGGCTTTTTAACATAACTCTTGTGGACTCCGTTAAACTCTTTCCATGATGGATGATTCATTCTTCCAGGCTCATTTGACACCACTGTCTCATGGTGCCAACGCATCTTATCTGCAGTGACACTAGAAGCATACAACCTCTTCAGCCTGGGTGCTATAGGGAAGTACCACATCTGCTTGTATGTCAGATTCTTCTTCTGCCTTTTCTTTGCAGCTCCCTCCTTGTAACGACTGTAGCACTCCTTGCCACATAACTTGCATTCTAGTAGATTTTATCGCCCCCCAGTATATCATACACAAATCCCTACAACAATCTATCTTCTCCATAGACAACCCGATCCCCCCATCTTCTTCTGGGCTTGGTAGTAGTTGGTAGGCACTATGTTGGGCTCAGGGAAACACTCATATATCAGTTGAGTGTAACCACTGAAGTTCTCTTGGGATTGACCACCCTCAACCTGCAAAGTCATGAGCCGAGCTAGCAACGACAACCCAGTGTGTGTAGTGTAACCCGACCATATAGGTTTTTTAGCCGCTTCCAAAAAGTCAAAGAACTTCTTGTCCTCAGCATTAGGCTCCTCCACCCCATCATCAGTTCGAACCCCTTCCCCATCTCCATCGACTTGCATAAAATCTGGACCAGCAGCATTCATCACCATTTCCTCCATAGGGTCATGAAATTCATCTACATCATCATCATCATCCACATGAATTTGAGTACTCTATGTACTCGGTTGTGCATAACCCCATTTTCTATGTGTTCTCGGCCTTGTGTCAATTTCAAAATCTAGCAATGGTGCTATCTCACCATGACAAGTCCAAATCTCATACTTAGGCTCAAACCCATTGCGTACCAAGTGGGCAGATACTTCAGTATGATGCAGAAATTTCGTTATCTGACATTTTGCCTTGCTACAAGGGCGCCGAATCATCTCATTCCCACAAGTGTTTTGTGCCATATGGCAAATGTAATGAAGGATTCAAGGTCGTCCTGAAAACTAGGTTGAATCCTCCCATTTACAATTCGATTGTACATCCATGATCGATCGGAATTCATCTTCAATTTCACAACAAACTCAAACATTTTCACAACATACTATTTCTCTAGTCACTTATACGAATTGCCTAAATGCTTCATTCAATTTCAATATAAATTAATCCAATATTAACAAGTTCACCATCACCCAACTACTCCATACTTCATATATATACGTTCAACTATATATATTATGCACAACATATTACTACTTATTATGCACTAACCTAAACATACAATTTCCCAATTTAATTCCACTATAAAATGATTAAATTAACAAATTGAAGCATAACATACTGCTTATTATGTGTGGAATAAGCTACTAGTCAACAATAATAAACATAATATTACTCAATTGAATCAATAACACAAAATTCCCAAATACAAAAAACATTAGGGTTCTTGAAGAATACCTCAATTTCGCATCTAAATTGACCAAGAGAGTCTAAATTGAATGTCCACACCAGTTCCTACATCAACAAGCTTCGAAAAGAGTCCAAGATTGCTCCATTTAGTGATGAAATAGTCGAGTTTGAGTTTTTTTGAGGGTGAATACGCGGCGGGCTTGACAGAGAACAAAAGAGAAAGAAATGGGGAAGAAGAATACTGTGGCTCGACTGTATAAAGGCTTAGCGACGGATAGATTTATCCGTCACTATTCTCTGCTTGCATTTTCCATTTTTTTAAAAATTAAATTTACTATTTCTTTTTTCTTTTTTTTTTTAACGGTCAACATTAAGGTGACGTTTAAAATATTTGTGGCTAATGTAGGCACAAATAAATTATTCATCGCTGATGTTGCCACAAATATATTCTACCCATGGCTACAACCCACAAATTCGGGCCTGGAGAGGGACGAACTGAGCGTCCAGGCTATTTCAGGGAATTCGTGGCTAAAATAGCGATTCGTGGCTATATTAGCCACGAATAATATCCGTCGCTAAAACTGGTGGCTATTTCAGGGAATTCTTGTAGTGAAATCTGTTGGTGTTAAAAATATGTCCAGTCCGCATGTACGAACTAGAGTTGTCTAAGAGCGCGACGAGGCTTCAAGGACCGTCCCTCAAGGGTTGCGAGCACACACAAGTATGTCACTTGAGTGTGGCTCGACCAACATATGGTCCGACCATCACTGTGAGGTCGGCCCTCAAGATAAGTTCACTACAAGGACAAGACAGAAGTGAGGCGCGAGGAGCATCTCTAGGGCTCGAGGACGACCTTACGTCAAGGTGACACCCTCCAAAGGAGACTTGGCAGAGCACTACTCAGACCATGAATATCAGAGGAAGGCACGAGGACCCAGGTCGACCACCCATGGTCGGTCCCTATGGGGCCCCCCTTCCAGAATATTCCATGAGACCTGAAAAGTCAATAGTGCCCTCCAAATCCTAGTCAAGATGTTTGGGTCAAAGCTCATGGACCTCCTTAATGGGCTTGGGCCAAAGGAGACTTTTATCTCAGTCGTACACTTGTCACGATCCTACGTAAAGTGACAATAAAATACTACAAGTATATAAGGGGACTCATTCATAATCCCAAGGTAAGCAATCATAGCTCTCACCTACCACTCACCTACCACATTTACTACTCTTACTAGGGAAGCCCTTCAACTCCCTACACGTAAAGTCGTCCCTCCGGTCTGATCCTTAACAGACCGGGCACGAGACACTAATCCCCCCCACTCCAGTCTCTTTCAGGTACGAGTAAGCTACATGAAGAATACATGCTCCTATCAGAGGAAGACTACATGAAGAAGACCTAAGTAGTATCCTGTGACGGTTTAGTACGATCTTAAGAGGAAGCACGAACTACCCTTCAACATTTGGCGTCGTCTGTGGGAATCTGATCAAAAGGTCATTCGTTGCCCTACTGGTCGAGCCAAGATACTCTCCTCGAGACACTACTCGAGATGCCTCCTAGAAGAAGTGTTCGACTTGCCAATGCAGTACCAGAGAATCCTCCTCGCCCAAGGGGCCGTCCCCCTATAAATGGTCGAGGAGGAGGAAGGGTGTTGGTCCCTTTAAACAACAAGAAAAGACTAGAGGGGGGGTGAATAGTCTTTTCAAACTTTTGTCGTTTAAAACTTTCTCAGCAAGTACTTATTACTTTTCAGTAATGAGGTTGCTGATACTTAACTTTCTCAGCAAGTGTAAGTTACTTTACAGTAGCTTGGTTTGCTGATACTTAAAATCAGAGAGCGGAAGTCTTTGAAACAATAAGTGCTTTTTCAGCAAGTAAAGTGTTTCAGCAAGTGATGTGAGTGACTGTGTACAAACAGATAGAATTTGCTGAAAGCTAAATGCAGTAAGTAAATCACACAAACGCTTTTAGAGTGGTGTCTGAGAGTGGCGTAATCTCCCAACTAATCCACTTTGTCCTTTCTAGGACTGAATCCACTAAGATATGATTGAGGATCCTTACAATCTCCTATCTAAAGCGATTCAACAGAAACCAAAGCACACTTGCTTTGTCTCCAACCTAAACTAGAGAACTCAACATTGTTCTCCACCAAACTTGGTACTTTTAATCAGCAAAACTATGCTCGATTAAGTTCCCCCTGAATATCACGCCTGAAAGGGTGTATTTTCAGTTAGAGAGTTTTGGGGTGAGATAACTTAATTATAACTTATTCAGTTACAACAAGTAATCTAAGAAACACAACTTGGAATACTTTGCAGTAAACAAGTTTGATTGTTTCTGGTGTCAAGACTTGTTCTTGTTCGAAAGAAAGAACACTTAACTAATTTCTTAGCCGAGTTTGTTCTACTTCTTCACAAGTAGCTTTTTCAAGCTTTAAGTCTTGGAACGGATCAATGGCAGTAAGAGAGTTTGAAGGTTTGTGAGTTTTAAGCACAAGTGAGAGTTTGATCACGTTGTTGACACACTTCAACTCTTTGCCGGATGACCTCTATTTATAGTGCAAGTAAGGAGCCGTTTGAATTTCTAATCCTAAGGCTTTTGTTCCTTAACATGTCACTATCTTGCTTTTGTACTTTCAGCAGCAACCTTTGTTTGTCTTCTAGTCTTCATGTCCTTTGTGTAAGCTTTGCATTAAATGCATCTTTGAAAAGAATTCAAACAGTAACATTGGAGCGCAAAATCAAGTACATTCAGCAAGAGGTCACATGTGTTCATCAGCAAGTGTTCATTCTCAGTTTCAGCAAGCACAACCTACTCTGTCTTTCAGATTTTCACTTATGCAATGCTGTTGCTGAAAATTTCACTTTCTGAGCAACACGTGCCTTACCAGTCTTCAGCAATCTTCAAGTCTTCAAGTCTTCAGATCTTCAAAAGTCTTCAAGATTCTGACCGGTTTCTTATTTGCTTCAATAATTTGTTTGTAATAAACAAAATACATCTTCAGCAAATGCTTTAATAGGTCATTTTCTTTTCAGAAAATCAAAGCTAAGCATCAATAAGATATTTTTTTTTCAGAAAATAAAATACATCATACGCTAAGGTGTCAATAGATTAATTTCTTTTCAGAAATTAAGGTACGTCATCCACCTAAGTGTCAACAAATTATTTTCTTTTCAGAAAACAAAATGCGTCATACACAGAAGAAATAACTTATCTAACACCTATCTGAGTCATCAGCAAACGTTCCTCTTTTACAATTTCCTTTAAAATTCTAAAATCCTATGGACCTTAAGAGTACTAGTTACTGGACTGTTCTTAATTTAGCATGGTTAATTGCTCATCAAAATTACAAGTTTCCTAACAAATTTCCCCCTTTTTGATGTTAGCAATCCATGGCTAAATTAATTGTTACCCTTTTAGAGGTTTCTGATGTTGAATAAACCAGATGATTAATGCAAGCATACTTGAATTAATAAACAGTAAGCATAAGTAAGTTGCATAATCAAAAACCAATAAGAGTAAAAAAGAATTCATTGCTGAACGTTATCATTCATAAGTTTACAAGAAAGCATAGATAACAGAGAATCAGCAAACAAAAACTTTTAACAAGAAACTATTGCAGGGACTTAAACTCTTTCAGAGGATTTTCTCAGAATCTCTCTTATACTCTTCTCAGCAAGAGCAGTGAATTCAACACAATCCTTTTCGTAGTTTTCCAGTAGCCTACGGACTTGTAGTTGAAGAATTCTTGCATTTTTGCAGGCAGTATGATGATGCTTTTCAGCATTCATTTCCATATAGTTAACAACCCACAAATGCATACCCCAATTGCTGGCATGGAGAAGTTGTGTATCTGAAATGTTTCTTGGATGAATCTTTCTTAACCAGAGAAGATCATCTTCTTGATCCTGAGCAGTCAGATAGAAGTACTCATAAGGAATCAATCCAAGTTTCTTCTTAGGTTTCTTTGTTACCGGGTCAGCATAGAAAGCGATGCCAGGTGGTTTGATTATATCTGGTTCTTGTCTAAATGTCTTACCAATGGCAACTCTTCTTACATAAACCTCAAGATTCAACCATTTCTTAGCAATATTTCTTGGGAGGGATTCTTCCCTTTGCTTCTTTTGGACCTTGAGTTCAATCCATTTGAACATCTGATTCAAACAGGCTGTAGGAAAGAACTCATTTACCAACAAATCTTCCAGCTTTAGGATCCAACAACCATGAATGTTTCTGATCACATTCTGAGTGGTTTCATCATTGCTGGTCTTTGTATATTCAATGCCGGAGCCAATAGCAATGTTGGCCAACCTTTTCTCTTCCTGTCTTTGCCTTCTTCTTCTTGTTTTAGCATTGTCTTGATCTCTTGCTGAAGAGTCAGACGAAAAATGCCTTGAGTGGCCAGACGGAGTTATGGCTGTTAAGGGTCTAGCTCTTATGGCTTGAGCTATTGTTTGATTGTCATCATCTTCTTCATCATCTTCATTCAGATTGTGATGACTTTCAATGTGACAGAAATCTTGAGTTTCAGCAGCGGTTTTTCTCTTTTTGGTACTTGCTGAATTTAACTCAGTTTCTGCTTGTCTTTTAGAACTTTGCTCTCTTTCAGCAAGAGGTTCTAGTGGAAGTGGCACATCATCAGCAGGAGTAGGAGGGGTTTGATTGCTTTTTCTAGTCTTCTTTTCCCCCTTAGACATGGATTGCAACATCGGAGTGATGTGCAGAGAATAAAACTCATTGCAATTTTCAGCAAGAGTGTTGAGACTGTTATACTTCATGATGATTTCTTGTTGATCAGAGTTCATTGTTGCTAACTCTTTTTGAATATTCATCATGTTCTCTTCATGTCTTTTCTCTGATGCGGCCTTCTCATCCATAATAGTCTGAGTTTTGACAAGAGCACTTTTTGCCAGCAAGAGAGCTTGACTTACATCTTCTTCATAGCTCTGGTGATAAAGACTGATGTCTTTCTGAGCTATGGTTAAAGTTGTAGTGCGTCTCAGCACCGTAGCCAATATTTTTCCAATGTCAAGTGGGCTCTCAGCAAGCAATGCCTCATCTTCAGCTTTGCAGGCTTCATGGACTTTCTTTAGTGCGAGAATTCCGGGAGTAAACTCCTCAACTCTTGGGAACGGCACTAAATTAGGTGTCAAGGAGTGAGCCTTAAGTTCAGTAGCAAACTGATCATCTTGTAAAAGCAACTCAGCCCTTAATGAATCTCCTTCATAGCTTAGATAATTGGGAGGAGGAATCTGAACGACTTTTGGGTCTCGCTTGGATTGTTCATCTTCATTTTCCGACAAGTCGTCATCATCCTCAGATTCATCAAGTTGAGCGACTTTTGAGCCTTTGTCAGTAGCTTCACTTCCTTTTTGTTGAGTGGTTGCTGATGGCAACGCTTCAGACTCAACGACTGGAGTTTCACCAGTAGATAGTTGTTTCAATTGAGTTTGGGGCTCAATTACTGGAGTTTCGCCAGTAGTAAGTGGAAGGGATGGAACTTCCTTTGATTTTGGTCTTGAAGATTCACCAATTTCCAGATCCTGCGTATGCCTTGCATGGATCACGAGACTATTTTGTAAAGCGCGTTGGTAATCTTCATCTTCTTCATCCTCATCTTCAAGGTTTTCTTCAGTAACCTTGGCATTAGAAACTGGACTTTTGCCATTTTTCAAGGCAGCCCTTTTTCTGGCGTATTCTTCTTCAGTATCAGCACCTTGTACAGGTGCTTGATTTTCAGCAGCAGCAGGAGGAGGTTGAGATTCTTGCTGAGATTGTTGTTGATCAGCTTGCTGATTGTCAAAGGGATTAGTTTCAGCAGCTGTCAATTTTAATCCACCAGCACCAGGACTTGGACCTTGATTGTCATCATCTTCATCCTTTTTGTCCTTAGAATCTTTTCCTTCATCATCAATGGGATCAGTGGGAATGTTCTCATCTTCTTCTTCTTCATCATCAGTCAAGATGACTAGCTCAACGTGCTTGTACAAAGCAACACTTGTCACTTCCTCTTCCTCAGTTAATTTGTGGGGATCAGCCACCACAGGAACGAATGAGCCTTTGAGCATCACAGCTTGTTCAGCTGGAGAGGCACTCTTAAATTTGGCCTTCATATTCTCTCTGATTTGAGCAATCAGATTTGAACTCATTTGCTGAGAATATGTCATTTCGTCAGGAAGTATGGAGTGGACAAATGTTTCGAGCTTCAGCAGTGAAGATCTCTTTTTCTCATTTGAGAGATGAAGGTGAAGATCTGAGAAGTCCATTCTCCTATATCTTTGCCAGTTGCTGACGGACTTAGCAACTCTAGACAAAGTTGTCCTCTTGAAGCTTAAGTAAAGTTCTTCAGAATTTACTTGCTGATCTTCAGTGATGAGTACCATTTCAGTGGTCTCCTTTTGAGCCTGAAAAAGAATTTTATTTAGATCAGGATTGGTTTGGAGAATTGTTTTAGAGTTTAAATCTGAATCATGATTTACCTGCTGAGAGTCAGCAAGCTCATGTAGTACAATTTCCATTCCATGAGGAGCTGGGGTAGCATCCTCCATTTGTTCATCCTGAAATAAATTAAAATTAGACACAAGTACTAAGCTGTCAAACTTAGTTTTTATACCAAAATTATTAACTACCTGCTGAGCAGGGAGTGTTGGTTCTGGTGCAGAGGCTTCATCAACCATCTGACTTGTATCTTGAGAAGTCTGTAGAGATAGTATAATATTAGCAAAAGAATAAGTTTCAGAATTTGAAGTTTTACTGATGGTTGTATTAACTACCTGCTGAGGAAGGACAGGTTGTGGCTCAGTCCTTTCAGCATTAACAGTTTCTTCAGCTTCTTGGACTGTTTCTTCAGCAGACTTCTGAGTTTGCTCTAACTGAGAAAGCTGTGCGGTTTCAGCAATCTCCCTTGTCTCTGAATTGACAAGTTGAGCAGAAGCAACTTGACCTTTAAGCTCACTGCTTGTCATGAAGAGTTCAATTGACTTGTTGGATGATTCTTCAATCTCCAACTCCATTTGTTTGCTTAAATCTTCCAGTACTAGCTGGACTTTGTCAATTGAAGTCTTGGGTGAACTTGGGCCAGCATTCTCAGCATCAAGAGATGCGTCTTTGAATGATGCTTCTTGAGATTCAGCAACTGGTACCATTGCTTTCTCAGCAACTGGTCCATCAGCAAGCTGGGCTTCAGCAACTTGATGAGTTGCTTGTTCAGCAACCATCTGTTCAGCAGCATCAGCAAATGCCGCTCTTTGCAAATCAGCAGCAATGTTGCTTACTGGTTCCATGGTTTGATCATCTAGATTATCTACAAAGTAGATATCTGGGACTTGGGCAGGAATTTCATTTCCACTGCCTTGTGGTCTATTCTCAGTAGAGTTATCAACGTTAAGTTGATTGTTGAAGGCTTCCGCAAACACTTCAACATTGTTGATGTATGTTTCAGTAATTAACTCAGCAACATCTACTGGCAAATGCGTTTCAGCATTTGTCTGGGAATTGACTGAGGAGTCTTGGACGTTGGGGACTGACTGAGAAGCCAGTGTTTTCTTTCTTTTGTTACTTGTCCGTTTCCTCTTAGGTACGGGATTTGCTGATGACGCTGCAGTCTGAGTGTCATCAACAGCTTTCCTCTTTCTTCTTTTAGATTTCTCCGGTTTCCCAGAGTCATCTATTGTTGCATTTTCAGCAACGGCTCTTGTACACGTACCTTGTTGATTTTCTACAGCAGTTTCATTTGTGTTACCACCACCAACAGCAGTTACATCTCTAAGTTGCTGAGTGGTAACATCTGCAGCTGTTGTATACCTTTCTTGCTGGAAGTTACCACTTACTTAGATATCTCACAATTTCTAAGTTTAAAAGATATTTCTGATTTCCCGTATCAGTAAATTCTTTTTGCAATTTGAGACGTCCTTTGGTAAAATCTGAGAGATGAGGTTTTGCTCTTACTCTGAATTCCTGTTTCAGAAAATTCCTTTGATACTTGAATACCTGTTTCAGTATCCTTTTTGATTGTCTAAGTACCCGTCTTAGCAATCCTTAGATTCTTTCACTTACTGAGTTCCTGTCTCAGCAAGTGATCAAGTTTCCTAACAAATATCTGTTGTTTTGAAGGAATTACTTGTTGAATGCCTGTTTCAGCAATCATGTCGTGACTTATCATTTCTTTAGAAGAAATCAGTGACTTGGTCTTTTGGACAAGAATACTTTGGCTTGCTGAATACCTGTTTCAGCATTCTGCCAAGTGTATTACTTATTGAGGTAGTTCAATCAATCCAAGGTTATACCTTAACATTGCGAACCTATTATCCGGTAGGGGCTTGGTAAAGATATCAGCAAGCTGATCTTCAGTACCTACTTTCACAACCTCAATATCACCTTTTTCCACATGATCTCTAATGAAATGATGTCTAATATCAATGTGCTTGGTCCTAGAGTGAAACTTAGGATTTTGCGTAATTGCAATAGCACTTGTATTATCACAAAAGATTGGTGTTTTCTTTGCAGAAATACCATAATCTCTTAATTGTTGTTGAATCCATAGGATTTGAGCTGTGCAACAACCAGCTGCAATGTATTCAGATTCTGTAGATGAATTGGCGACACACGTTTGCTTCTTGCTGAACCATGATATTAATCTAGTACCCAAAAACTGACAAGTTCCAGAGGTACTTTTTCTATCAAGAGTTGATCCACCATGATCAGCATCAGAATAGCCAACCAATTCAAGTCCAGAATCTTTTGGATACCATAATCCAACATTGACTGTACCTTTAACATATTTCAGTATTTTAATTGCCTTTTTGTAGTGTGATTCTTTTGGATCCGATTGGAATCTTGCACACACACAAACAGCATACTGAATGTCAGGTCTACTTGCTGTTAAATACAACAAGGAACCAATGAGCTTCCTATACTTGTGTTCTTCAACACTTTTGTCCTCTTTAGTATAGCCCAATTTGGTACCAACACTCATAGGGATCTTTTCAGGTTTTTCATCCTCTTTGATCCTAAACTTTATGAGCATTTCTTTCGCATACTTTGCTTGATTTATGAATATTCCATCTTTGAGTTGCTTGACTTGCAACCCTAGGAAATAATTCAATTTTCCCACCATACTCATTTCAAACTTATTTGTCATGAGTTTGGCAAAATCCTCACAAAGTTGCTTGTCCTTAGATCCAAAAATTATG
This sequence comes from Plantago ovata, assembly GCA_028274465.1. Classification (NCBI taxonomy): domain Eukaryota; kingdom Viridiplantae; phylum Streptophyta; class Magnoliopsida; order Lamiales; family Plantaginaceae; genus Plantago; species Plantago ovata. The sequence goes on along the minus strand of CM051457.1, from coordinate 100,317,905 downwards.
TCATCCACATAAATTTGGACTAAGATTAATTTACCATCATGGTTCATGGTAAAAAGAGTTTTGTCAACTTCACCTTTCTTGAAACCATTTTCCAGCAAGAACTTAGCTAAGGTATCATACCATGCTCTTGGTGCTTGCTTTAGACCATATACAGCTTTCTGAAGCTTATATACCATCTTGGTTTCTGAGGGAAGTTCAAAGCCGGGGGGTTGTTCTAGGTAGACTTCTTCAGCAAGTTCACCATTTAAGAATGCACTCTTAACATCCATTTGGTAAACAATGAAGTCATTGTGAGCAGCAAAGGCCAAGAAAAGCCTAATAGCATCCAATCTTGCAACTAGAGCGTAAGACTCATCATAGTCCAATCCTTCAGTCTGACAGTAACCTTGAGCAACTAAGCGTGCTTTGTTTCTTGTTACTTCACCAGACTCGCTCAGCTTGTTTCTGAACACCCACTTTGTACCAATAGCTTTCTTATTTTCAGCAAGTGGCACAAGTTTCTAGACTTTGTTTCTTTCAAATTGATCCAATTCTTCTTGCATTGCCTTTATCCATTCAGAATGCTTCAAAGCTTCTTCTATGGTTTTAGGTTCAATTTCTGACACAAAACAAGAGAATAAGGATTCTACTTCCACGACAGTTGCTTCTTCAGCAAGTCCTTGAGTAGCTTTGGATCTAGTCACTTGGCGTTTATTAATATCGCCAATCATATCCGTAGAGGGATGATCTCTAATCCATTTATTAACAGGTTTCCTGGTTGTTGGATCAGGATATGTTTGCTCATCAGCATGTGACTCTTCAGTATGTACTTGTTCAGTACTACTGGGAATTTGTGTCTCTGCTGAGATTTGATCGTCAGCAACTGCTTGTTCAGCATTGCTGGGTTGAGATATTTCATCAGCAGGCACTGGAGATTGCGTAATTTCAGCAACTTCCGGAGCAACCGTATCTTTTGCTGGAAATTCCTTGTCGTGAACTATATTCATCTTGTCATGACTCGGGGGAGGAGAATCATTGTCAGAATCATCATTTAGTTCATTTGACTTGAATTGCCTAGCGTCAGATTCAGTTCTTTGCTCATGTATGATTAGCTTTTTCATACATTCTGATATTTCTTCTTCAGCAGGCACACCTTGCGTCTTTTCGTAGAATACAACATGCACATATTCTTCAATCTTTTGTGCCTTTTTGTTGTAAACTCTGTAAGCTTTACTATGCAAAGAGTAGCCTAGAAATATCGCTTTGTCTGCCTTTGGTTGAAATGTTCTTAGGTACTCTCTACCATTGTTAAGAACGAAACACTTGCAACCAAATACTCTTAGATGAGTGATGTTAGGAGGTCTTCCAACAAACAATTCATAAGGAGTTTTGTTGTATTCCTTAGTAATCAAACATCTATTCTGAGTATAGCAGGCGGTATTAATCGCTTCAACCCAGTAAGCCTCACTTATTTCAGTGTCAGCAAGCATTGTTCTTGCGGCTTCCTTCAGGGTACGATTCTTCCGTTCAGCAACACCATTTTGCTGTGGTGTCCTTACTGAGGATAACTGATGTTGAATACCTTTGGAGGTACAATATTCAGTTATGTACTGGTTTACAAACTCAGTACCATGGTCTGTCCTTATGACTATTACCTTGTCATTTTTCATGACTTCAAGCTTATTCAGCAAGTTAGGTATTTCAGTCTTGGTTTCAGATTTGTGCTTGATGAATACTACCCAAGTGAATCTTGAATAGTCATCTACCACGACTAGACCATACTTCTTACCAGCATAGCTTGTTGAAGAAGATTCAAACAAGTCCATGTGCAAGAGTTGTAAAGGTTTTGTAGTTGACGGTATTGCCTTGTTCTTGAAAGAAGATTTGGTTTGCTTTCCTTGCTGACATGCATTGCAAACACCATCCTTCTTAAAAGTAACCCTAGGTAATCCAACTACAAGTGCCTTTTTAGACAGCTTATTCAGCGTCTTGAAGTTTAGATGACTTGATCGTTTATGCCATAACCATGCTTTTTCAGCAAGGCAATCATGATCTGAGACCAGGCATTTTTCAATGTTTGCTGAAGACCAATCAACGGTGTACAATCCTCCTGATCTTCTTGCAATCATTATAACCTTTTTAGTCTCAAAATCTACAAGTTTACATTCATCACTTTTAATTTCGATGAAGTATCCTTTGTCAGCAAATTGACTCATGCTGAAAAGGTTAAACTTAAGATTTTTGACATAAAGAACTCCAGAAATGGTTATACATCCCAACTTCACATCACCATAGCCTTTTGTAGATCCGGAGCCTCCACCAGCAAACCTTATTGTTGGACCTTTAGACCACCGTCTATAGTTTATAAGGTTATTCTTGTTGCCCGTCATGTGCTTACCACAGCCACTATCAAAGTGCCAGATTGCATCGTTTGTCTCCGTGGCTGCAGTCTGCACAATCAAGAGCAAACAAGTTAATTATCCATTGATGGATGTCCATTAACATGTTCAAGAATGCGTCCAGTGGAAACCCAAGTCTGAAGTTTTTCAACTTTGACTTGTTTTCTACTTGTTGAGGAACTAGGAGGTTTTGAGCTAAAAGACTTTTGACTCGTGCTGGTCAAATCCACTTTCTGATGTGGTGTCTTGCTCTGTTGACCTTTTTGCTGAACATACTTTTCAGTAAGTTCTTTTCTAGCAAGGTTCCTTCTAGTCCTAGCATTGGGAGTCTTTTCAGAACTCTTAGGCTTGGTTTTCTTCATCTCTTTGAAGTATCTTTGCTGACTTTGCTTATACTCATGAAAGAGTTGACTTTGCTTGGTTTTGAAACCGAGTCCACTCTTTGGAGAATGTTGAGCTTTAGCATCAGCAACCTTACTTGATTCAGGTTTGTCAGCAAAGGACTTCTGATTACTTTTGGTAATCTTGCCTTTAGACTTAACAACTTGCTTTTCAGCAACTTGTTTGGCGGAATGCTTCACGGCATTCTTTTTCTTTCCAGTTTGCTTCACAACAACCTGTTTTCCTTTTAAAGTCTTGTTACTTTGAGCAGCAACAGCGGGCTTTATGGTCATAGGTACTTGATTGCATGTTTCAGCAACTTTAGTTTGACCAAACTGATAGATCACTGGTGGACTACTATCAGTAGCACGTACAAAGGAGATAGGTGATTTATCTTTTCTCAAGATTTCTACGTTATCACCTTCACACGTTGCTCCTAAACCTTCTTTCTGAGATGGATCTCTCAAATAAGAGTTTAGTTCAGTCAGCGTATTACTCGCTTCCACATAAGATTTGAAATTGATTTTCATCTTTTTCATTTCTTGGATTTCAGCAAGTAACTTTAGAATTGAAGACTGATACTCTTCTAATTCTAACGCCATTTGAGAATTTTTCTCTGCAGCCTCAGCAATCACTTCTTAAGACGCCTTATTTCAGCATCCTTTTCTTCTGTCTCTTCCTTCAGCAAAACGTACTTTTCAGTAGTTTGCTTGGTCAGAGTTTCAGCAAGTTGAAGTTTTTCTTGCTGTTTGCTGAGAGTTTTCTCAAATCTTTCGATTTCTCCTTGAATCTTGTCAAGGTCAATCTCGTCTTCACTTTCTGAATCAGAGTCAGAGGTAGAATCATTTACCTGACCGGCCATGAGGCAGAATTCGTAGTTCGACACGTCTGGATAAGCTTCCATAGCTATTCCACACACTTCTTTGCCAATCTCCACGTCTAGAGTGGCTTCCTCATCGTCGGTGTCTGAACTTTCATCCTCACTGTCCTCGGAGCTTGTTTCAATGCATAATGCATCGATTTTTGCTTGAAGCTTCTTCTTTTCTTCAGCAATGAAAGCTCTTTTGAACTTCTTCTTCTTTTCAGTAGATTTGCCTTTCAGCAAGGGGCAATTTGCTTTGAAGTGTCCAGGCTTTTTGCAGTAAAAACATAGATCATTTCCAACTGCTGGCTCTTCTGATGATGTAGCTTGCTGAGCTTGCTTGTTCAGCGAGCTGGTGTCTTTCTTGTACTTATGGTAGTTATTACCAAGATGCTTTTTCAGCTTCTCTTTTGCTTTTCGCCTTTCAAGTTCCTTACTGATGAATTTTTTCATGTTTTTAACAACTAAAGCATTTTCATCAGCAGGCTCTTTATCATTCTTCTTTTCAGAAGATGACGGCTTTGCAGCAAGAGCAATGTTTTGCGATTTTTCAGCAAACACATTTTCTCTTTGCTTTGTCTCATAGTTGACAGTAGCAAGATGAGAGAACAACTCAGTTGGTGTAATGTCAGGCATTCCTTGATTGTAATAGAAATTCTGAGTATGGATCCATTCTTGATTCAAACTCCTGATGATAGTTTTCACTTTCTCAGAATCTGAATAAAAATTTCCAACACCCAGCGCTGCCATTTCACTAACAAGAGTTGTGAATCTGAAGTCCAAGTCTTCCAGTGACTCGTTAGCACCTTGCTTAAAGTTTTGAAACTTCAACTTAAGTACTTCAAGTTTGTTTTCCTTGGTCTTGTCAAATCCAGCACAAAGATCTTGAACCATTTTCCAAGCCTCCTTAGCAGTCTTAGCACCCCACAGTTTGCACTGTATGGTATCCGGAGTTGATCTGATGATGATATTTCTTACTTGGCCATCAAGACGGAATCTCTTAGCTTCGTCAGAAGTCCATTCCTCTCTTGGTTTTGGCACAACAGTATCTGAAGGTTCGCCTTGGATGGTTTCCTTTCCAGCTTCAGTGGTTCTATGAGGGAAACTCCTTACAACCTTGGTGATTTTGATAGGTCCATCATTAATGACGGTGACCATCTAATCACTAATGGCCTCAAGATGTAACATCATGTTGTTTCGCCATTTCTCGTAATTTTCCAGCTTCAGCAAGGGAGCATCTCCTAAAGACATCCTGTCAGCAAAGCACTACCAAACTTGATCAAATGAAAGTGGTTTAAGGAAAGCACTTAAGGGGATCTAGGTTCAGTGCAGAAGGCTAAAGAACCTCCTGCTCTGATACCACTTGTTGGTCCCTTTAAACAACAAGAAAAGACTAGAGGGGGGGGGGGTGAATAGTCTTTTCAAACTTTTGTCGTTTAAAACTTTCTCAGCAAGTACTTATTACTTTTCAGTAATGAGGTTGCTGATACTTAACTTTCTCAGCAAGTGTAAGTTACTTTACAGTAGCTTGGTTTGCTGATACTTAAAATCAGAGAGCGGAAGTCTTTGAAACAATAAGTGCTTTTTCAGCAAGTAAAGTGTTTCAGCAAGTGATGTGAGTGACTGTGTACAAACAGATAGAATTTGCTGAAAGCTAAATGCAGTAAGTACATCACACAAACGCTTTTAGAGTGGTGTCTGAGAGTGGCGTAATCTCCCAACTAATCCACTTTGTCCTTTCTAGGACTGAATCCACTAAGATATGATTGAGGATCCTTACAATCTCCTATCTAAAGCGATTCAACAGAAACCAAAGCACACTTGCTTTGTCTCCAACCTAAACTAGAGAACTCAACCTTGTTCTCCACCAAACTTGGTACTTTTAATCAGCAAAACTATGCTCGATTAAGTTCCCCCTGAATATCACGCCTGAAAGGGTGTATTTTCAGTTAGAGAGTTTTGGGGTGAGATAACTTAATTATAACTTATTCAGTTACAACAAGTAATCTAAGAAACACAACTTGGAATACTTTGCAGTAAACAAGTTTGATTGTTTCTGGTGTCAAGACTTGTTCTTGTTCGAAAGAAAGAACACTTAACTAATTTCTTAGCCGAGTTTGTTCTACTTCTTCACAAGTAGCTTTTTCAAGCTTTAAGTCTTGGAACGGATCAATGGCAGTAAGAGAGTTTGAAGGTTTGTGAGTTTTAAGCACAAGTGAGAGTTTGATCGCGTTGTTGACACACTTCAACTCTTTGCCGGATGACCTCTATTTATAGTGCAAGTAAGAAGCCGTTTGAATTTCAAATCCTAAGGCTTTTGTTCCTTAACATGTCACTATCTTGCTTTTGTACTTTCAGCAGCAGCCTTTGTTTGTCTTCTAGTCTTCATGTCCTTTGTGTAAGCTTTGCATTAAATGCATCTTTGAAAAGAATTCAAACAGTAACATTGGAGCGCAAAATCAAGTACATTCAGCAAGAGGTCACATGTGTTCATCAGCAAGTGTTCATTCTCAGTTTCAGCAAGCACAACCTACTCTGTCTTTCAGATTTTCACTTATGCAATGCTGTTGCTGAAAATTTCACTTTCTGAGCAACACGTGCCTTACCAGTCTTCAGCAATCTTCAAGTCTTCAAGTCTTCAAGTCTTCAAATCTTCAGATCTTCAAAAGTCTTCAAGATTCTGACCGGTTTCTTATTTGCTTCAATAATTTGTTTGTAATAAACAAAATACATCTTCAGCAAATTCTTTAATAGGTCATTTTCTTTTCAGAAAATCAAAGCTAAGCATCAATAAGATATTTTATTTTCAGAAAATAAAATACATCATACGCTAAGGTGTCAATAGATTAATTTCTTTTCAGAAATTAAGGTACGTCATCCACCTAAGTGTCAACAAATTATTTTCTTTTCAGAAAACAAAATGCGTCATACACAGAAGAAATAACTTATCTAACACCTATCTGAGTCATCAGCAAACGTTCCTCTTTTACAATGTTCTTTAAAATTCTAAAATCCTATGGACCTTAAGAGTACTAGTTACTGGACTGTTCTTAATTTAGCATGGTTAATTGCTCATCAAAATTACAAGTTTCCTAACAAAGGGTATCTGCTTCAAAGGCACCTAGAAATAACAATGTTGAAATGAATCAAGATATGACGGAGGGGGCATTCACCAAAGTCACGGGCTCCCAAGAAGAAAGATCGGGAGAGAATCATCCCCAAGGCTTCCCGGCTGGAAGTGCTTACGGAGCTTTAAGAGTCACAAACAATGTCGCGCCAAGAGGAAATCCTTCTCATGTAGCAGTGAATTCTCCTCAGCCAGCCGCATTGAACTTCATCCTTCCCAACGGACGAGTAGTCCGACCATCAGATTATGGGATGGGAGAAGCTCAATACGGCTTGTTCCTTCTCACTATACAAGGATACGTAGGAGAAAATGAGGCCGCAAGGGTTGAAGCAGAACTCCAAGCCCGAGGAATACAACAAGCACAAGTACAGGAGCAACCTCATGAGAATTTTGCCATATCTCGTCAATCCCAACCAAGAGAACCTCTAGTTCAAGATGAAGCACATTCAAGAGCCAACACAAGGCCAATCCAATCTAGGCTTGGACCTTCAAGAGTTCAATCTAGATTACGACCACAAGGTGCTTCTGATGATTTGAGAGATCTAATCGATAGGAGGATACGCGCGTCAATGCAAAATGCAGCTCCTCAAGAAAATCAAGCTCAGGTGGTCGCTACCCCACCTACTCTCCAAAACCAAGTTACTGCCAGCCAAGTAACTCCTCAGAATCAAACCGAAGCAGTGGCGGAGAACAACGCTTTGAGGACTGTAGCGGAGGTAACCCCCTTGATCGGGATCAACCCAATCACGGGGAGGAATCTCACTTTGGAAGAACTCAAAACGAGGAAGATCGCACTCGAAGCCCAGATAGAAACCTTGAGAGGTGATGTGCAAGAAAAAGAGCAAGACCAAGATCCAAGTCCATTGTGCGGCGAGATAAGAAGTCATCAAGCAAAGATCGAGAGAGGCTTCCCTACTTTCGAGAGCTATGACGGAACAAGTTGTCCAAAGGACTACTTAGTAAGATTTGGCACCAAAATGGACGCATATGGTCATGACTCGAAGACGAAAGCATTACTCTTCCCGGCTAACCTTTCTGGAGAAGCCATGAAATGGTGGTCACGCCTTCCTCAGCGCTCGATCAAATCCTACAGAGAGCTCTGCAAAGAGTACTCTAAGAGATTCGAGAAGGTCATGAACACCAAAAGAAGAGTGAGGAACTTGGCCGAAATTGTTCAAAAGAATAATGAAGATTTGAGGGAATTCATCAACCGTTTTCATGAAGCAGCCCTCCAAGTTGAGGATCACTCGATCAATGAAAGGAAGGAATACTTGTATGGTAACACTACCAATATCAAATTCCAAGAGGTGCTCTCAGCATCATGTGTCGAAAGTGAAGCTCAACTAGCAAAAGTTTGCAAGAAATTCCTTGAAGCGGAAGAGTTCCGGAAAACGATCAGCGTGAGAACCAACCCTCCTAAGGAAAAAGGGAAAGAAAAATAAAGGGAGAAGGAATATCCTCCAAGGCAACAAAATCCTGGAAAGCAAGGAGGGATCAAAAGCATGGTTTGATCAAGGAAGGTCCTTCAAGAAATGAGTTTAGAGACAAGAGAACCCCTCCGAGGAGATCTCCTCTAAGGAGGTATATCAACTACACGGACTTAAATAGGCCAAGATCCGACATATTGAACTATATAGTCTTGAGGAAGCTAGACGTCTCATGGCCACCTCCAATCCAAGAGAGTCGAAAGAACTAGAGTTCTGAGAAATTTTGCCAATTTCACAAAGGAAAGGGACACACTTCCGACGAGTGTGTTGATGACGGTGTTTTTTACACTATCATTCGAGTCTTTTTTCACCAATTTAGCTATCCTCTTGCATGCATTTTAGTGCATTTTGTTAGAATACTGTCACGTTTCCATTTCTTTTGTTATTTTCAGGTTTTAGGTGAAAATCGCACTTTTGGATGTAAATCATGGCGAAACATTGAAGTTTTGGTGTAACAAGATCACCCGTGGTGTGTCAAGGAGTACCGGGACGTGTTTCAAGGCCAAAAGACCAAGTTTCGGAGCTCAAAGTCGTGCCCAAGGCCAAGGAGAACATGAAAGATTCGATATATCTTGTATGAGGCGGAAACGGTAGTTCATTAGGAGTTCGGGTGAATATTTTGGAGCCTTTGAAGTGAAATCTCGAAGTTCCATTTACATAGTCTCAGTATTTTGGGCACCGGTATTTCATACTACATTGGATTGAGATGAGATTACAACCTACGTGTAGCTAACTCGAAGAACTATCCAACGGTGGGTCTTACGTGCCAATCCGAGTTCGGACGCGCCCGGAATCTCTATTCAAACTTATGGCAAACTTGTTGCCCGTGTCAGGCGGACCGCCGCGTACGGGGCGATCGGCGGTCCGCCGGGGAGCTTCCGACAGCTATATATAAATTTGTAAAAGCTGCGATTTTTCATATCTTTGATCATTATTTTACAGACTTAAACCCTAGAGCTTGTTCTGGGTATATTTTCTCTTAGAACCTTTGTAACTTAGCGATTTTGGAGCTAGAGGAGAGATTTGGACACCGTTTTATCTCACCTTGCTAGATCTTTGTGAGTTTTAGCCATTCATCGGAGATTGACAACCTTTGGTGGTAACATTGTATCTCACAATTCTGCTATTTATCTTTCAATTAAACATGTTTTCATTCATTATTGCTTCGATTATGATTGTTTATCGTGTTATTGATATGAGTAGCTAAACATCTAGTTGGTGATAGTATGTGAATTCGTAGCTATGGTTCGTATTATGCATGATTGAGTTTCTGAGTCTTTTACTTGTTTAATTATCTTAATTCGATTCTTTGATCCGACTAAGCCATATATCTTCGTAGAAAGGTGTTAGAAACACTAGGACAATTCAAGATCATCGATTCAATTATATATAATTTGCAAGTACTGCTTGAACTAAGACTGACAACCTTAGCCAAGTATTAGTATAGATAGGAAGCTTTCAAAATACACGTCTACAAATCTGTCTTTGGTGTTTGTAAATCGAATTACTTTTAAGGCAGTACGAGTTGCACTTTCATGCATAATTAGAACTTGATGCTTAGAACGAGCATACTATCATCAGCTTTCTCCATATATTGTTAAGTTAAGTTAGAGATAAATTTGTTTTCTGAAATTATATTTAGTTATTTAGTTAAAGCTAGTTTAGTCCCTAGAGATCGACACTCGAGGTCATCTTACCTCTGCACTACGTGTTTTGTGTAGTTGTGAGTTGCCATTTGGCTTTCAAACAAATTTATTTGATTGTTCGAGTCTGACAATCTCGTTCATAAAATTGTGTGTCGAGCTCAAGAACGAGATTGAGAGGATGATTCGCAATGGACAGTTGGTCAACTATATTCGAAAGGAAGAACCTCTAGCCATCCTCCCTCCACCACCACAAGTGGGGATCGAGCACCACCCCAGGGAAACCCTCGATACGACGATATTCATAATTTCAACAATTATGAGAACCGTCCTGTAAATGGAAGCATCCATACTCTTACAATCGCCGGAGGACCCGCGGGAGGCGACACTCGAAATCAAAAGGAGATCACAGCTGATAATCTCAAGATTAGAGATGTGAAGTATGCCCAAGTTGCGCAACCAGGAACCAATATGATTTCTTTTGATGATAGTGAACTCCCTCTAAGGCATGCCGGTGGAAGAAGCATCTACGACCCATGTGTCCCGCTAGTGCTATCCCTCGATGTCCAATCTTACAACTTGGGAAGGATCCTAGTCGACACCGGATGTTCAGCTAACTTAATCTTCACGGGCACTTTGAAGAGGATGCATATGAACCCAAGGTAAGGTCTCAGAGAAGTAAGGCGTGCCCTGGTAGGATTTGGAGGACAACCCATCATGCCCCTTGGAATGATCAACTTGACGGTCTCAATGGGGAGTGCTCCACGAAGAGTAACTCAACACGTCCCCTTCGTGGTCGTAGATATGCCTTTTGACTGCTTTGTGGTCTTGGGAAGGCCTGCCCTCTCTCAATTCCGAGCCGTAGTATCTACGGTCCACAAGTTGAAGTTCCCCACTCCATTGGGAATTGGACAAGAAGAAGGGAACATATGATAAGCATGAGAATGCTACAGTATGTCGGAAAAATTCACTTCCAAGGTTTCCATTGGAGAGACAAATCCGGGTCAATCGCTCGAGGAGCAACCCTTAGTTCATCATGCTCCTTACCGTTTTTATACGGTTCGACGAGTGAAGAAAAAGTCGAAAAAGCCAAGTCCGTCACTTAGGCGAAGGAAAGCAATTCAAAAGGAGAGAGATACCATAGTAGGAGCTGTTAAGGAGCTCGAGGAGTATCAAGTTATACCCCCAGTACACCCTCTTCCAAGAAGAAGAAGTTATTCGAGGAAAACAAGATCGAGGCGAGAGAAACCCTCGAAGAAATCCAGATTGTCGAAGGAAGTGCCGACAAGGTTACCAAGATCGGTACCGAGATGACCACATAAGTAAGAATGAAGCTCATTCAATGTTTGAGAGATAACAATGAGATCTTCGCGTGGAGTACCGAGGACCTCAAGGGGATCGACCCAAGAGTCGTTGTTCACCGTCTGAATGTCGATCCTTCAATCACCCATATTCGAGAAAAGCAAAGAGACTTCAGTGTGGAAGATAATGCCATCATCGAGGCAGAGGTACAAAGGTTGCTCAAGGCCGGTAACATCAAAGAAGTAAGATACTCCGACTGGGTTTGCAACGTAGTCCTCGTAGAGAAAGGACCCGGTAAGTGGAGAATGTGCAACAACTTCACAAGACTTAACAAGTTTTTCCCGAAGGATCCCTACCCACTACCCCGAATCGACCAGCTGGTCGACTCAACATCAGGGTGTGCCCTCTTGAGTTTCATGGATGCATACCAGGGGTTCTACCAAGTCAAAATGGCCAAAGATGATGTGCCAAAGACCGCCTTCTTCGCGAACGGAAACATTTACTACTTCAACGTGATGCCCTTCGGTCTCAAAAACATCGGAGCAACCTACCAAAGGTTGGTCAACAAAATGTTTAAGGAAGAGTTGGGAAAAACGATGGAGGTATATGTTGATGACATGTTGGTCAAGAGTAAGACCGAGAAGCAACACGTAGGGTACCTGACAAAGTGCTTCTCGATCCTAAGGAAGTATGGCATGAAGCTCAATCTGGCAAAATGTACATTTGGAGTCAAAGGAGGGAAGTTCCTCGGTTACATGGTAACGGAAAGAAGGATTGAAGCAAACCCTGAAAAAATCAAGGCGATCCTCGACCTTCCTCAACCCCAAACTATCAATGAGGACAACAATTGGTAGGAAAGTCCATCGCGTTGAGTAGGTTTATCTCAAGATCCGCCGAGAAGAACCTTCCATTTTTCAAAGTTTTGCGAAAGAGCAACCACTTCGAGTGGACAAGAGAGTGCGAGGAAGCCTTTGAGAAACTCAAAGAGTATCTACTCTCCCCTCCACTCTTATCAAAACCCATGGAAGGAGAAGTACTTTACTTGTACTTGGCAGCAACAAGGGAAGCCATTAGCTCGGTCTTGGTAAGGATCCAAGGGAACGACCACTTGCCCATCAACTACTTGAGTAAAGTACTTGCCGGAGTCGAGACACGTTACATAGATATCGAGAGGCTATCCTTCGCTCTTGTCTACACGGCAAGGAGACTGAAGCCTTACTTCGGAGCTCATAAGGTTGTGGTTCTGACGAAGCAACCTCTCAAGCAAGTCCTTGGAAAGCCAGAAAACTCAGGAAGGCTAGCAAGGTGGGCAATCGAGTTGAGCGAGTGCGACATTGACTACCAAGCCCCGTTGGCCAAAAAAGCCCAAGTTATTGCCGACTTTCTGGTAGAATATCCCTCTAAGGAAGTGTCAGAGGAAACCCCTCCAGAAAGCCAAAATGTCATGATGATGGTCGAGGAGCGACCACGACAAAGCGAGGCGATGCAAGCTTTAGAATATGCTCTGAAAGAACTTAAAGAGATGTCACAAACAAAGAGGAAAAGACATGAAGTGTTCCTAGCGGAAAAATCGAGGAGACCAAGGTTAAGGAGAACGTATCTTTGCAACCTAAAGAGCTCACCGAACAATGAAGCCGAATATGAAGCCATCCTCATAGCTCTACGCATGGAAAAAGCACTTGAAGTGAAGAAGCTACATTTCTTCACTGATTCTCAATTGGCCGAGAAGCAAATATTAGGAAAGTTCAAAACAAAGAAAGATTCACTAGCAGAATACAAGAGCGCCATCACGGATGAAATCCAAAGGTTCGAAAGTTGTGAGATTGAAAAATTCTCAAAAGATCTCAATCAAAGAGTGGATGCTCTATCAAAATACGCTTCAATCTCCGGAGGAGTGGATACCCGGAATGTGATACTCATGAAAATCAACGCGTCATCCCTCTGGTCTTCAAAGCCAACTGTCTTGGCCTTTAACACTCAACCAAGTTGGATACAAGGGATTGCTACCTACCTCATGCATGGTAGCCTTCCTCGTGACAAATCTGAAACACAAAGAATCAAAAGAAAAGTTGGCCGCTACATCATACAAGGAGACCACTGGCATAAGAGATCCTTTGAGGAAGTCTACTTGAGATCTGTCGCTGAGCAAGAAATGCAAAAAGTTTTGGGAGAAATGCACCAAGGAAGTTGCGGGGACCATGCTGGTGGGAGAACCCTTGCACAAAAAGTCATCCGCCAGGGCTACTATTGGCCAACTGTTCGGGCGAATGCAACCCAACTTGTGAGAAGATGCGAGGAGTGTGAATTGCACGCCAATTTGATCAACGTTCCTGCCAAACCTCTTATGCCTATCTCGATCAGATGCCCATTTGACATATGGGGTATCGACATCGTTCGGCCATTCCCAAGAGGCACGGGGCAAAAGAAATTCATCATTGTCGCGGTGGAATATATACTTTAGCAAATGGGCGGAAGTTGAGGCAGTGTCCACTATCACCGAACAAAGGGTGATGAATTCTTTATGTAGAAAAATCGTGTGTCGATTTGGCCTACCTAGGGTCCTCATCTCCGATAATGGGTCTCAGTTTTGCGGACATAGGTTCAACGAGTGGTGCAAGGAAATGAAGATTGAGAGGAGGTACACCTCAGTAGGACATCCTCAATCCAACGGGAAGACCGAAGCCGTCAACAAAACCCTCGTCAACAATTTACATAAGAGACTCGCCACCAACAAAGATTGGGTTGACGAGCTTGATGGAGTGGTATGGGCATATCGCACAACTTCGAAGACGGCCACAAGGGAAACCCCCTTCTCTCTAGTTTATGGTTTTGAAGCGGTCATACCAATACAAGTGGCCATGGAAACTCTCAGGATCCAAGGGTATCAGCCCGAGGACAATCATACCGTGAGGATGTTCGATCTAGAGACGCTAGATGAAGCGAGTAGCACCGCTTTAGCCAACATTCTGAGGTACCAAGCGTTGATCGCAAGAGCCTACAACAAGAGTGTGAAGGAGAGAGACTTCCAAGTAGGAGACCTAGTACTCCGTAGAGCGGACATCCTGGGCAAAGTTGGGAAGATGCAACCCAACTAGAAAGGCCCTTAAAATATTGTTGAAGCAAGGTCCAATGGAAGCTACCGTCTTCAAGAAATGGAAGGGAGAATGCTAAAGAACCCTTGGAACACTTCCAACCTCCAGAGGTTCTATGCTTGAGAAGTGTGAGAAACAAGTTTTTTTAAGAGCTCCTGTGAAAGGCCCCCTACTCTTGGATCAAGAGGGATTCCTCACAATCTTGTGTGAGAGGTACCCTCCTCTTTTTGGTTTAAGTTTTTAGGAAGTAGAAGTTCGAAGTAGAGCAACCTCAGAATTATGGAAAAAGGAGTATGGAAAAAGTTGTAAGAAAGCCGGCCATGAAGCCCACCATTGTAATTGAATTTCCGACAAATCAATGCAATGCATATCTTTCAACAAAAAAATGTTCAGAAAAGGGCTCTATACTTCTCTATGGATCAAACGAAAAAAGAGCAAAAGAGCTACTCGATCTAGAGGGCTACTCGATCTACCTAGTGAGCCACATCTCCTCGATTTCTCATCTCTGAAAAAACCTCCGCGAGCTATGTTTCAAAGTGATAAGATCGATGAGAGTCAAAGGAGCGAACAGGAAGAATACTACACTTAGGCTTTTTTCCAGGTTGATCCAAGAAAGTAGTTTGGGTTCAAGGAAGCTTATCCCATATCAGGAAGGAGAAAAATCTCGACAAGCATATCAACTACTCAGATAGCTCGAGGAGCACTTTTCAAAGTAATGTCATCAACACTTGGATTTCTCATTCTGCAAAGACGCGAAGAGTTCATCTCTTCAATTCCGATTCAAATTCATACAAAGTAACTACTCTAAAAAGTTATACATCATAACTAAAAAGGAGTTAGCAAAATACACAAGTATGGAATTTTGGAACGAGAAAGCAACAACAACATTTGACTAAGAAAGCGACCACCATGAAGATGGAGAAGTTACGAGTTATATTACAAACGATGAAGATGTTCGAGCACATGCCACAAAGGGCCGAATAGAAAGCAAGTAAAATTGTTCGGAAATGATTCAAAGGAAATAACATGGTACAACAATGTTTACCGAGCATACTCGGCCTTCTCAAGCTTCTCGGATACAAGGTTCCTCGATTCACCTTGTGCGGCTACCAGTCAAATCGGTTATGGGACCCGTTGTACTACCGCCTCCTCGAGCTGGGCTTAGGAGTTCGTGGATCTCGATGAGATCTCGCTCTTTCTCTTGGGACTCCTTGATGGCCTTCTCATACAAGACTAGCTCGGGCTCCACAAAATCTTGGGGACGACCAAGCACTGGGTCGCTCACTTTGATCCAAGATGCATTACGAAGAGCCGCCTTCTCAAACGGATAGAGAATTCCACTCCTTACGCACTCGGGAACCCAAGCAGGAAGATATGCAGGCTTGCTCGGGTAAGGAACTTCTGGGTCGGTCACCAGCTCCCCAAACTCGCACGCTTGGTGCATCTCATCAGTAATCTCCTCGTCGGGATATCAGGAGAGATGTTCTCATCGTCCTGCGTGAATATCCTCGCGCGCATCAGGATCGAAGTCCTTAGGCAGTAGGTTGATCCGCTTGAGATGCCCGATACAAGAGAAGAAACCCTCCTCGCGTGCAACATCCTTGACATCTTGCTTGGCCATTTTGTAAGTATCTGAGGCCATGAAAGCGCGAGCAGTCTCTAAACGGCTGCCCCGGAGGAAGGAGAGGACACTATTCTTGAACTTCTCCATGCAGATTGACAAGGTGGCGTAGACCCCCTTGTAGCCTTTAGTCCTTTGCTTCTCTTTAGCAAACTCCTTCTCGAGCAGGTTAACCTTGGCATAGAGCTTGCCCGTCTCCGTCTCCGCAACCTTGTTCTTGTTCTTCTCGGCCGCAAGCTTTTTCTCAAGGTCCTCTATCACGACACCAGTGTCTGCTCTATCCGCAGCAACATGGCCATAAGCTTCCTTGAGATTCTCGAGCTACAACAGAAAGCGAGGAGGATAAGTTCTATAAGAGAGGAGATTGTTTTTTAAACTTAGAACTTTATTTGAGAAAGTATACGAGTGATACCTGGAGCGAGCACAAGCTGAGCTCGTGAGCGCGATCTAGTTCTGACAGCTGGATGAGCCGTTTCTCCTCCGCTTCCTGACTTAGAGCAGATGTCTTACTCTTTTTACGGGGAGGCTCATTAGTCCCTCCAAGAGTGAGCTTCCTCGCTCCAGCGCTCTTCTTGGAAACCGATTTCTCGGGCCGCTTCTCTAGCTCTTCAGCAGCAGTCTCCTCGGCCAGCTTAGCAGCTGCATCCTCGGCCTTCTTGAGCGCCTCGATGGGATTCTCTCTTGTCTCGAGCCCCTCCTTCACAAGAGCATCTCGATGGTGCGAGGCACTCCTAGGGGAGATAAGTTGAGCGAGCCAAGGATTTTAGTATCCTTTTTCGTCATACGCTCCTTCCTCCTTTACTCTTCCTTTGCTGCAAGAGTCCTCGACATTATCCACTGAAACCAGTAAGCTGCAGAGAGAGAGAGACAAGTTAGAATACGGAGCGAAAAGAACGTAAAAGCGAGGACACCACAGTCAAAAAGCACAACCAAAGAAGAACGCAAGTATGAGAAAGAGACAAGTAGGAAAACTATCTAAGCATACCGAAGAGCACATCATTTGAATACCGATTGCCGGTATATCCAGTGTAAACTGAGGGTGAAAGACCGGCTAAGTATGGAAGAGGCCGCAACACGAGGCTCCAATAAAAGTACTTCTCGGGATTTACCCGCCTGTTCTTCTCCTCGAGCTCCAAAATCCAGGGATCCAACTCGGAAGGAAGTGGATGCTTCTCGGCTATGCGTCCTCAATACATGAGTTTAGGAACGCCCCACTCAGCCTCCTCGTCGCTCATACCTGGCAGCTTCTTCTTCCTTATGTAGAAGTACCTATGGAACCACTTGTAGCCCGAGGAGGAAGGAGCGTCCATGATAAAGCCAAGGCCTGGTCGAGCATTGAAGTAATAAAAGTACTAGTTGCCGGAGCTCATCGATACCCTGAAGATTTGGTTGAAATTATGGAAGTTGAGCTCGACCCCATGCTTCTTGCAAAAGACCCCGAAGCACACAAGAGTTCCAAAGGCACTAGGAACGAGCTGCCACGGAGCGATCCCCAAGGTATTAAAAATGTCTCGAAAAGCATCACAAAAGGGTAGGATCCATCCTCGATCCAAACTGATGCAGTGAACTGCCATGTAACCAGGAGGAGCATTATAAAAGGTTTGATCCTCCTTGGGAACGAGGATGTCAAACTTACTACAGGAAGAGTATACTTCCACCGAAGAGTAGAAACCTCATCCTCTTTGACAGTTGAGGCGGTGTTCGGAATTATACAGTCCTCGTTCTTCTCACCCGGGGAGGTTGACTGCAAGAGCACTCTGAGTAAACTTATTCTGGCTCGCTTTGGTCACTTTGGGCTCCTTCTCGACCGCCTCAGCCTTCTTGTTCTTCTTTGAGCGAGAAGACTTCCTCGCTTTCTTAGAGGCTTTACCGGGAGCATGTTCTTGGGGCTCCTCGGTAGTGGCCATCGCCTTTATACGCTGACGGTACTCGATCTCCTCCAAGGGATTTATTCGTCGTGCATTGTCACCATGGAAGGAGAAGTCAATAGAGCGAGGATCTACAAAATGATAGCTCGTCTCCTCCTCGGTAGCGTATTTATGTCCAATAAGCAAGTCCCTTTGGGCTTGCCTATTCATCTCGGAGAAGGAAGGAGAAGGCAATCTATGACTACTCGGACCAGCTTCACTCGCGTGGATATCTCTTATGGCCCGAGGAGACTCCTCGTCATCTGTGACCACGGTCCGACGAGTGATCTGAGGAGGGAACTTAACCTTTTTCTTTGGAGGAGAGGTAGCATCATCATCCTCGCTCTCCATATTAACACCCTCCTGGGTAGAGTGATCACCCTCCTTGAACCAAGAAAGACCTGGATCTGGTCGATCCGTGTCGTCCATGTTTTCTATTTCAATGTCCATAGGAGGAATCGCATCGAAAGCCCCATAATTTCGCCCGTGTAGTTGAGCGACTAAGGTGATCAATTCCGAGAAGTCTCCAGGATTAGCGGGACCCCCTTCCTCCTCGGTCCGATCATCTATAAAGTTGTCACTACTTCTGCGCCTTTTACGGGTAACAAGGCGATACTCAGCTTCTTCCTTTTCCTCCTCGGACTCATCATCATCAGTGGCATTGTCGCCTTCTTCACCCTCCCCGAGTTCCTCTTCGTCCTCTTCACCATCCTGAGAACCTACCTCCTCCTCGGACTCCTGGACATGCTCCTCGCCCACAGAGGTTTGTTCCAAGGTATTGTCTAGGAAGGTCTCCGATATCTCTGACGTGTCAGGTGACGTACCATGGTCGCTCCCGTACTCATCGACTTCGCGGAGGTTTTGACTGTAGTCGCTTCTCTCGGACATCCTAAAAGGTAGGCCAGAAAGAGTTAAGGATGGTTGATGATAGTCCGAGAGGTCCATTTATGTATTTTGTTATGTTCGACCTCCCGAACGGAGAAAAATCTCAAAAGATACAGGATAACAAGAAGTTATTCTACAAAAGCGACAAGCATGCAAGGACAGTGAAGAACACAAGTAAGAGCATAGAATAAACATAAAAAATTGAAGAGCATATCACAAGCACATGGGATCGAGCAGCAAGGAGCGACCAACTGCTCAAATTCCGACGAAAATTAAATGCCTACATGTCCAAGCAACATGTTTTACAGTCCTGAAGCTATCCTTAGGAGGCAAAGAGGAATTACGAAAAGTAAAAGGGGGGAAACATGCTTATCTACGGTCCACATTAATCTGTTTACAAGTCCGTAGAAAAATCAATGGTGGTCTTAAGCCCATTCCGGAAAAAATTTAGGCGAACTTAGACGAAAAATTTCAAAAACAAAAGAAGGGGTGGTGCGCATTGTGAATGTACAAGATTTACAGCACGAAATCGAAGGATTTAGGAGAAGAACTTACTTGGAAAAGTCTGGGTGAGGGATTGAAGACGGAAACTACACCGGAAGTGTAACGGTACCGGTTTTTAAAAACAAACAATTTTCTTGAAAAAGGAAAATCTGAAATAATTTTAAAAGCAACGGCCGGCAATAAAGGCAATAATAATATTTGACGCGCACAACGCTAACAGAATCAAGTAAATATCCAATAGTAACTTAGAAATCAAATGAATAATAACTATTGAAGAAAGTGAAAAGTTTCATCTTCTTATTTTGAAAGAAATTCCCAAAGACACCCCAGACCCTTCTCTCAGTCGCTGGCATCCTACTCGCGTGCATCCTCAGTAGTATCTGGAAGGAAAGAATTTTGAAAACAAAGAGAGTGTGAGATAAAGGATCTCAGTGAGGTTCTAAGTTAACAAACAGAAAGTAAACAGTTTTTGAAATCAAAATCCTTTTCAGCAGATAATATAACAAACAGAACAGATAACAGGACAGAAAGACAGAACAGATAAGTCGAGGTCCGTTGCTCCTACTCCCAATAGCCCTTATAGCTCCCTCCAGAGGGTATACAACTCCGGGCAGAAACAGAAACCCCCGTGTACTTTGGGGAAACAGAACCTACGACCCCAATAGACCTCAGCGACTTCTGCCTCGCGTCTAAAAGGGATTAGACTAGGCAATAACCAAGCAAACCCGATAGTCCTCTACTACCCAAGTCTACCTAGTTACGACCTAATCGACCGGTCACACAGAATCAGACAGAACAGATACAGATACAGAACAAACAGATACGAACAATCCAAGATCGAGAAGTGTTCCTGCAGATTAGTTAATCCAGAACAGAGTAGCAACAAACAAAGGAAGTAAATAGCCATACTTAGGACTTAGTTACTTTTACGCAGAAGCATACGGTATAACAGAATATATATATAGTCATAGATACAGATTGTCACATAGCCTTCCAGTTTTTCGCAAATAGATAAGTTTTGGGGTGAACACTCACCTTAAGCCTTGCAAGCAATGCTCCACCAAAAACACAGCGAACTAAGAGTTAACGGACGGAGCACCTAAACAGAAAGTATCTAGTTACTAACTAGAAGTTGAAAGAAAGCTAAACGAATGGAAATAAAAAGGTCGGTGAAGGATTGGCAAAGGAGGGGCTTGAACCCGGGACCTCTAAGTTAGTCTAACAAGAACCTAACCAACTAGGCTAGCAAGTCCAGTGATTTTTAAAGACAAAGACAGTAAGTACATGATCGTACGGTTTTCAGAAATCAACTTTTGAAATTACTAAAACACCCTCAGTAGTAAATTGCAAAACAGAACAACACTTTCAGTAATATCGAAACAGTCCTCAAAAGAAAACCCGATTTAATAGTTTAGTCCAGAGCACATTAAATTACCATTTTACCCTTCAGAAAAAAATCATAGAAAAACCTCTGAAATTCCAGAAATCATATTACAACGGAAAAATTGGTATAAAGCCCATTATTGGGTGAGAAGTTTGCATTGGGTCTCAGCTTTTAAATTCATTGCATTGAGGTCCCAAACATTGCAAAGAAGTCTTAATATTCACCATTTATACTTTCTAGCTACTACAGCTAGTTGTCAGCTAGGCTGACAATGTCCATACTTTTGGGGACAATGTACATTCATTAGGAAAAATTTCAAAATTCAATCCCCTTTTTATTTCTGATTTCCTTTCTTCTTCTTCTTCAGTTTCTGATTTCCTTTCTTATTCCTAATGAATTTCAAAATTCAAACCCTTTTTAAGATCCCTCTTTCTCTCAATTCATAATCACCCACCTTATACATTGAACACGAACTCAAAGTGATTGCTATGGGTTATCTGTCATGTAAAGCCGATTCCTCAATTGCCACCGCCGAGTCCACCTCCACAACACCCTCCCCCCCCCCCCTTCAACCACCCATCACAGACACCAAAATCCACCAAAAAAATCCAACAATTCAACTACAAAGATCTCGAATTAGCCACCAACAACTTCTCCGAAACCAAGCTCCTCGGCCGAGGCTCCCACGGCCTCGTCTACAAAGCCACCCTCCGCAGCGGCCGCCTTGTCGCCGTCAAAAAGCCCTCCCGCCACCACCACACCCAAAAAAATTTCGCCCGACCGGTTGGACCTACTTTCGAAAACATAGGTTGCAATCGACCGGGTTTCAGAAACCGAGTAGTCTGTGGTACAGTGGTACTTTAGTAACTTGCACCCAGAAACAAGAGATGTTTGTTTGTTAACCATGAGATACCAGCAAATACTGTCCAGAAATTCTTCTGTAATTCCAGCCGCAAGAAGAAATCGACATCCTATCCGGCCTCCAGAAAGAAGATGGGAAGGGATCTCAGATCCACCCGTCATCATCTTCACCTCCACCCAAAGCCACCATTACCACCACCAAACCTGGGAAAGAAGAGGAGGCCGAAAGGCAAATCGGAGGCTCATTAAGATCAATTGAAGTGAGGAAGCATATCTTCTTCTTCTTCTTCTGCTTCGATCCATAACTCTTCAAAACTCCGACTATGCTGCCAGATCTGGTCAAAGGGGTGTGGATCTTGCCTTGGTCTGATGGGGTGCGGTGGAGTGGTGTGGTGGGGCGGATCGTGGTGGTGGCCGGTGGGAGGTAGTGGACTCGTGGTGTGATGGAGTCAGAATAGGCAGTGGAAAGGAGAAGAGAAAGATTTGGGAAGGAGATGGAGTGATGGAGGAGTTACGTAGGAGTGATGAAGATTAGGGTGAATTTGGGCCAAGATTGAGCTGGGCCAAGTATATTGACCCGTTTGTGATTTTTAGGACCGTCCAATTTTTTTATCGACTCACAACTATATTTCATGTTGTTTTTTCTAGGACCGCCCAATATGAAATACGGGTTGTATTGGGTCATACGATATGGGTATTGTATGTAGGCGGCCCAATAATACCTAATAATATGAGTACGGCCCAATAAAAGTTAAAATAAAACTAAAGAAAAAAAAAAGAAATAACAAATATAATTAAAGATGAGCTCAGATTATTCAAAATGATTTATTATGGCCTTACAAATGTGTAGACATATATTAAGTTTGGGCCGATTACAACACCATATTTCGACTAATGTGCCTTAGAAAACCTCCATATGTATTATAGGCCTGATAGTATGACATATATTCATTTTAATATGGGTATTGTATGTAGGCGGCCCAATATACAGTTTTGACGGACCTAATAATACCTAATAATATGAGTACGGCCCAATAAAAAGTTAAAATAAAACTAAAGAAAAAAAAGAAATAACAAATATAATTAAAGATATATTCATGTTGTTTTTTCTATATTCATGTTGTTTTTTCTAGGACCGCCCAATATGAAATACGGGTTGTATTGGGTCATACGATATGGACCGCCCCAAGCATACAAGCAATACGAAATACGGGTAGTATCGGGTCATAAAATATGCGGGCCCGTCCATATTTTGTGACCCGATACATCATCCGTTTTCTAAGTATCGGGTCACAAAATATGGACGGGCCTGCAAATTAATAATGGGCCATTAACATTAATAAGTTGGCTTACATACGGTACCTATTGGGCTTATAGCTATCGTTCATATATATCACACACATAAGCGTCCACGAAAAATATGGGCGGATCTATGGGCCAACATAATAAACTGGACTTAGTTCACATATTCTCATCTAATAAAATCTCAATATTGTTGATGGGTCTGCAAAGTTCCCATAAATTAGTGTTGGGCCGGGTACATTTGTTTCAAAATTGTTGGGCAGTACCAGTTAGTAGCCCAGAACTTACAAAAACGGGCGTAAGTCAATTGGGCATCGCCGGGTCCACACTACCACCAACTAGTAATCATGATGTCATGCCTATTAGAATATCATTTTTTAATTGGGCATCATTGTCTTTGTCTTGGGGGACAAAGCTAGTAGGTGGCACTCTACTACTTTATAGCATATGGACCTATAAACGATAATTATGAAAAGGGGAACTCATTGCAAATATTTCGCCACATTTGGGACCTGATGACGAGCACCCCATATTACAACTGCATAACTTTAAAAAAAACAAGACAACACTCGATTTAACTTGAAATCAATCCAGGTCATAAAGTTAGATTACCTATTTACCCCTCAATTAAAATTGCAGAATAGCCCTTTAGATTTTTAAAGTACAATACAGTCCCCAGAACTTTCAGAATCAACAACCAGGTCACAACATTCAAATTAACTCAACATCAATCCAAGAAAGATCGACGAAACACAAAACAGGCCACGGTTAGTTCATAACGGTCTCGAATCCACCTAATACAGTCCAATGCGGTCCCACAGGTCGAAACAGTCAACACACAGTCCAATACTACAATCCTATCGGTCCAGTTTCGATTAACAGTCCATGGTTTAGGGTCGTAAAAGAGCAGAGATGAACAGAGGTAGAATCAACCCAAAATAAAATAAAATGATTGAAAGAAAAACGAAAGAATCACCTTCAAATGGATCTGAAACTGACCGAACCTGTGAAATCAAATCAAGACTAAGTTTAATCGAGATCCACATGATTTGAATCAAGGAAATAGATGAGGTCAAAAAGGACAGAGTTAGGGAGTTTCGAGCCTTACCGGACTGAACGAAACGGAACAGGACCGGCGAGGAGCGAATCGGGGCGGACAGAGCAAGGTCGGAACAGCAGTGGCGGCACTAAGCAAACGGAGCCGCGAGAACGCACGAACGGAGAAGAGATCGGAACGGAGCGGACCGAGCTTGGCCTAGATTGATCGGCGGCGGCGCGTGACGGAACCGGATCGGATCGAATCGGCGGTGGCAGAGCTCGGTCGGAGCTTGGGCAGGCAGCTCGTGAAGGACGGAGCAGAACCGGCGGCGGGGAAGGATGGGAAGCAGCAAACGGTGGTGATGAGATGAAATCGGGATGATGATGGGTTGAGGCGGTTGTTTGATGGTGGCGGCGAGATAGAGAAAAAGGCAGAGATTTCTTCTTCTTTTTCTCAGGTGGGCGTGTGAAATGGGGAAAGTGGGAAGGAAGAGTGTAAACTAGGTTTAGGGTGTAAGAAGTATGGGCTAGCTGATTGGGCCACACGAAAATGGGCCATCAGCAAACAACTCGATTTGGGTCCAGAGAAGGATATAACTTCATACTTTAAGCTAGCCCAAAATAGAAACGAGACGGACTAACAACCACACGTAACTTCTGAATTCGAAATCAATATCGTGGGAAGGAAATTAATTAAATTACCAAATAAATAATTACTCAGATAATTAATCAATAAAAAAAATTAAAATTATATAGAAAATACGGGATGTTACAGGAAGTCTGAACTTCGCCGGAAACTGTGCAAGTTAAACGCCTGATAGGGGTCATCGATCTTTCTAGGTATCGATCAGTGTGCTCGTTGATCGCTCTAAAGGGCTCCTCGCTCTCTCTCTATGCTCTGAGTAAAGGGGTTGCGAAAAGTGAAGAATGAATCGGTCTTGGCCTATTTATAGAAGGGTATCTCGGGAATACGAACCTTCGCCTACCCTCGCTCCATCTTGTCCGAACACGTGTCCACTATTAACGGTCCATATCACAGCCACCTGGCGAATTTACCAGTCTGCCCTCCATGCTCCCGCATCGACCTACCTTGTCGAGGGAGCGCGGATTACCTAGCAGCCACAGGTAATTCGTGGAGCGAGGACCGGGTCGCAGAAGTAGTCCGCAGAGCCAAGAGGGACCGATCATACGAGAAGGAAAATTGAAAGAATGCTTTGATATGGTATCGAGGAGCCGCTCTCTCACAAAGCTCCTTGAGATAGAAAGTGTTAAGAAAAAGCAGAAGGAAGTTATTCCGTTCCATCAACTTTCAATTGTCTCCTCGAGACATTTAACAAGAAGAATATCGAAGAGGCAAAAAATCGAGAATCCTACTTCCACCTAAGAATACTTACCCGGATCCAATCTCTACCCAGTAAATATACCCCCTTTATAAGGTCCGAGCAACGTCTGCTTGCACCCTATAAAGAGGGGGGAGGGGGAGATAGGATGAGGGAAAGTTACCAAGGCACGAATACGGAAATCTTTTTTCACCCACTACCAGTCGAGGCTCTGCTCAACCTCAACTTCAACATAGTTCCTCAACTATCTTCTATAAATATACTTGGAAACTAGGGGGACATATGTTGCTGTTAAAATATGTCCAGTCCGCATGTAAGAACTGGAGAGGTCAAAGAGCGCGGCGAGGCTTCAAGGACAAGATCAACATATGGTCCGACCATCACTGTGAGGCCGACCCTCAAGATAAGTTCACTACAAGGACAAGACAGAAGTGAGTCGCGAGGAGCATCTCTAGGGTTCGAGGAGGACCTTACGTCAAGGTGACACCCTCCAAAAGGAGACTTGGCAGAGCACTACTCAGACCATGAATATCAGAGGAAGGCACGAGGACCCAGGTCGACCACCCATGGTCAGTCCCTGTGGGGCCCGCCTTCCAGAATATTTCATGAGACCTGAAAAGTCAATAGTGCCCTCCAAACCCTAGTCAAGATGTTTGGGTCAAATCCCATGGACCTCCTTAATGGGCTTCGGCCAAAGGAGGTTTCTATCTCAGTCGTACACTTATCACGATCCTACATAAAGTGACAATAAAATACTACAAGTATATAAGGGGACTCATTCATAATCCCAAGGTAAGCAATCATAGCTCTCACCTACCACTCACATACCACATTTACTACTCTTACTAGGGAAGCCCTTCAACTCCCTACACGTAAAGTCGTCCCTCCGGTCTAATCCATGACAGACCTGGCACGAGGTACTAATCCCCCCCCTCCAGTCTCTTTTAGGTACGAGGAAGCTACATGAAGAATACCTGCTCCTATCAGAGGAAGACTACATGAAGAAGACCTAAGTAGTTTCCTGTGACGATTTAGTACGATCTTAAGAGGAAGCAAGAACTACCCTTCAACAAAATCAATGAAGAACTGGCAACTGAACAAAATTAACCAGTTCAAACATCTGTAAAGGAACTCAGTCTACTAGAGAAACTAGAGTCCAATCTTTAATTAGCAGTCCAACTGCACAAATTCAACCTAGAAGATCAACTAGGAAGATTGAGTCACCTAAGAAAATGAAATTTTTTTCATCATTATAGCATTCCTAGATAAAAGGTAATCATGAAAGAAAGCACTCTACATCCATTACATAGATATTTGGGATATGATAAACTGTCTAAGACACATAAAACATATGCAGTTCAATTATTAATAATAAAGTAACCTTCTATTTATTAAGAAGCAATTAAACATAGTCATTGGAGATATGCCATTAATCAGGAATTGAAAGCCCGAAGCTAATAAAACTAGAAAAATTGGCTCTTAGAACAGTTGGATGTGCACAATGCTCTCTTAAATGGTGAACTTACATAAAACATATATATGTCATTTCCTCCAGATCTCTCAATTCTCGGGGAGAACCATCACAACATTGTATGCAAACTGCATAAGTCACTTTATGGATGCAAACTCCATAAGTCACTTTATGAGCGCAAACTGTATAAGTCATTTTATGGACTCAAACAGACATCCATACAAAACTCACCAATTATTTAGTTCAAGTTGACTTTAAGCAATGTAAGAATGAATAAAAGATTGGTGAAGTCTTTATAGTGGTTTTAAATGTAGATGACATCATTATAAGAGAGAATAATTATTAATGATCACATCAAGCAGTTAAAGAATCATTTGCAAAACAAGTTCAAAATCAGAGAACTAATTGGGAAGATGAAATTATTTCTTGGACTGAAAATCATAAGAGGAACAAACGGTATTCATCCCTCCCAGAAGAAATATATATGCTTAAAAAATCATTGAATCTGTTGGATTATTAGGCTGCAAACCATCACTTAATCCTATAGAGCAGAATCACAAATTGAGTGCTTATGAAGAAGGGAAGAACATAATCTTAAAAAAAAAACAAAAAATAAAAAAGAAAAAAAGAAGAAGAGAATTTCATAAAGAACCAATCAAATACAGAAGATTGATTGGAAAAATCTCACTAAAATTAGACCTAACCATCTCATATTTTGTGGGCATAGTGAGTCAATTCATGGAAAAACCAATTAAAATTCAAATGGAAGGTCTGTTAAGAATAGTGAAATACTTGAAGAACAATATAGGAAATGAAATGTTTTTTTTAACTGTCAAAACAGAGTGTGATTCATACTTTGATGGTTGCATATTCAATAGAGAATTACTTACTAGATATATTATCTTGTTTGGTGAATCATTGATTAGCGGGAGATCCAAGAAGCATCAAAGAGTTAGATGCTCCACCGCAAAAGCAGAGTAAATAGTCATTGCTCACACATGTAATGATGTTTTATGGCCCATTAGGCTATTCGATGTTTTTTGGATTAAAATAAAGCTACATGTGAGATTGATATGTGATAATCAATAAACAATAACGTCCGTCTCTAGAGAATACCTCTTATTGAATCTTTGGTAAGTTGGGAATTTCTTAACATATACACTCCCAACTTGGGGAGTATTAAAAAATATAGAATGAGATCCAAGAGCTGCAAAGCTCTCAGCAAATAAAATAGAGAAAAAGGAAAAATGAAGAACATAAGTTCGAGACAGACAAGCGCGTGAAGAAGACACCTACAGGTCGTTCGATCTAATACGTCCCAGAAGACACCGAACTGAATTATTGGAGGCAAATCCATAAAGGCATTATTTTGAATCACTAAGATAGTAATGTTTGTACTATTAGGCTTACAAACTTATGGCCTCATGCTTATCTTGTTGATTTGGCAGCTAGTATATATAAGATGATTTAGATGAATTGTTTGATAGTTTTTATCCGTGTTAGATTAATTTTTAAACCGTCATCTGATGGTCCCCTATGATGTCAATTTTAGGGAAAATTTACTCGAGTAAATGAGAGAAAATTGGTCCCCTATATGTCAATTTTAGTCGGTTTGAAGTTGACTCGAGTAGTGGCCCAGGGTATAGATAAATTCCGCTATTATAGCCCAATTACATGTCCATTAAGCCCATACCCAAATTTATCTTTGATATAAATATTCCAACCCTAGTGAAGGAAACAGGCGCAGCCGCTTAAACAAAAAGAAGGGGAGGATCCAGCAAACAAAACGCCTCTAAGGCAAGTTTTAATCCCTTATGCATGTTTAGGATTTTGTTTTTACTATTTTCAAATTTCAAATTTATAAGATTGTGTTATGTTGTGATTGTTTAATTGTTATAATTTTGTCGCAAACATGTTTGTTGTTGGTGTTGTTGTCTATTCAATTATGTCGCAAATCATGTCTGTTTGTTTGTTGTTGTTGTTGTCAAATTGATTTATTCAATTCATGTTTGATGCGTATACCGAGATAGGATGTTGAATGTATGTTTTAATTTTATAGGATCATTGAGATGAGTTTTACAAACATACCATGAATGTTGATTTGCAAAGTAAATGATTCAACTAACTAGATCGTGATTGTACTTTACCAATTCCTTGATATACGATAGGGGGAAGTGTCCTAGATGGCGGTCTATCAGATAGATCTAAAGAAGCATGCAAACATTGGGGTTATTGTTAAGAAAATTGGGGGTTTACTTAAGATCATATGTGTTTTTCATAAATAGAATAGAAAAACTACATGTTATTAAAAATATAGGTGTTTTACATAAATATTTTGTAATTTTCTTAACAACATAGACCAATCTATATTGCTGTTAAAGATACTGTCTACCACAAAAATTTGTGTGCCAAGATTCCTCATTTATACAATTTTATTACAAAGATAATAAAATGATGATAGATAAATATAAGGCTTATTGCTGAGAATGTAGGTCGTTTATCGAAGAATATACGTTTTATTTATAAACAAATTATCACAACAAAATTTTTGTTACTTATTGTATACTGTATGTATATTAAATAAAAACATCTATGTTTTTAAATCCTCTGGTATGATTGAAAATTCTTGCACTACAACTTGTTATACAACTATATATCCCCATTTAGTAAGCATTTGGCATGCACATTAATTGAAACTAAGAGCCACTTAATTCTATTTTTATTTTCCATTTGTAAAGTTGCAAACATTTCTACTTCTATTATTATATTTTTGTATGATTTTGTACAGTAAAATTTTGTATGTTTAAATAACATTTGCGCTTTCTTGCGAAACAGGTCAAAGTTTGAGAACTATCTCTGTGATTTTTAGTTATCATGGCTTCATTTTCAACTGTCGTCAAAGCTGCGAGAAGCAATCGTGTTCGGCGGAATCGCACGAATCTGAGCTTTCGATGCGGAGTGGATGTGCACCTGGAGCTTGCACATCTGCCTAGATTGCCAAGGACTAACATATTAAAAGGTAGGAGAGGTCCTCGTGTTCGGCGGAATTTCACAAATCTAGTAATTCAATGCGGTTTTGATGCACACTTTAAGCTTGCACATAGTATGCCCGAGAAGCCAGAGGTGAAACTTAGTACTTCCAAAACCTCAAAGGTGAACATTACTACTTCCAGTGATACGCTGGCAATAAAAGATTTTCCTAAGATCCCACCCGGTTTTGAGCACATGTTCAAAACAACAGACCATTCTTTTATTCAGGACGATGTGGCTGAAAGTAAAACAAGTTCAAAGAGTATTGATCACTCCCCTGCAGGTTTCACTTCCCCTCTTAAGATTATAGAAGGAAACAACAAATCATTTCTGAAACCACCGAAAAAGAGAGTGTGCCTTGAAATTGGAAACATGTCCAACACTCTTGATAAGGCGAGTACATCAGTAGGTGTGGGTTTAGTAAGCAGACCACTGATGGTCCCAGACATATCAGGTGAAAAATATCTGAATTTGGTTCAATCCGTTGGAGGAACGAGTGCTGGTAATTCAAATTCTGTAGCAGCAATATCAGATGTAGAAGCTAATCTTTCGAGGTTTGAGACACGCCTTGGAGAATTCAAGGAGGCTGTGCAGATATGCACGAACTCTTCATTTGTGGAACTTCGTGCGCAGGTTCCCAAGATTAAAGCTCGCATACTTGCTGCACTAGAGAATTTGAATGGAGAATTGTGATACCTTTTGATATGTGAGCTCATAGTTGTAGAATGTGTATTATATATCTTGCATGATTTGTAAAGTGTGCATTAAAAGTGCAAAGAACACAAGCACATTAGTGCGAAAATTAAAATTGAGATATGTGACACAATTTATAAATTTCATGTACAGACAATTTAATTTTTAAACCGTCATCTAGTTTGGTGCTTACATTTTTCCTTTATCAATTATATGATGTTGGTAATTATTTTAATTTTCTTAATTATTTGTTACAAAATAATCTTCCTGTTCGGTTTGACACTTATTAACTTCCTATTTGTAACCTTCGATTACAAACTTTTTAACCCACAAAGACGTTACCTTACTTGTTATTTCGTTTTCGTAGCGGACTTGTTAATTAACGAACAAATCTGACAACAAACCTCAAATCCTTGATTAACTTGTAAAAAGCTTAGTCGAATGTGGATCCCACTATATGGTTGTGAATATATCGATCACCTTATAAGATGATTTTACCTTATTTGACTATTTAACAATTGTAAGTTTGCTTGGTAAATGTCAATAATTAAGCTGACTAATTTGATAAAATAATCTATTTACTTTATTAAAAAATAAAGTGAATATATAATCATAGGCACATTATCTCATCAATTTTAAGTGACCTTATTATCTATATCAAATATCAGAGCACTCCTTATGGAGGTTTTTGATGGGATGTGTTTTTCCTAGAGAGAAAAACGCGAACTTAAGCCTAGAAATCGCCCCCAAACGTCAGGAATGAGACTAAAGGATCGCGGATTTTCTGGTGTGACTGGACGGATGGCGAGTTGGCTAGGCAGCACTGAGCTCGGACAAGCTGGTCCTTAATGGTTAACAAGGCATCATCGGTATCTGTACGACTGTCTACTTGTGGTGGTGGGGGAGGGGGGGGGGGGCAGGGTTGTGCTGTGAGCCCGGCTTGGCGTATGGTCAACCCAGCTGTGGATGAGACTTGAAGGTGGTTGAAGGCCTACCTTCTTAACATAACCAAAGTGTGAAAGTGCAGAACATAAATGCTTATATTTCTCCAAGATTTTATGTTGTTGTTTCCTAGGGTTCTTCCCACAAGGAAGACTCAAGGTTGTACCTGAAGAGTGAAGTTCTTGAGAGTGTTACCCTAATGTGTTTTCCACCTTAGCTTTCTTTTGATAATCACTCCTTTTATAGACCTTGGAAGAGCACATGTCGTTGCCACCACAACAGTTTGTCAAGTGCCCACACACATTTTTGGCTGGTAGACTTAACGTTAACATACAAGGACGTGGCCCAATAATCGTGTAAGGATAAATATCTATCATTATTCTTATCCACTTGTGTTATCCGCTTAGTAGTGGGGGACATACCCGGATACCTATATTGTGGTCCTCCGTATACTGAGTACTGGACCTCGAATATAGTGTGCCGGGAGCATGTGACTTCGAAGTCCCCGGCATATGCCGTTATAGCCTAGCTCTTAAAACCTTTACATTGTATTTCCCTTAGACCTTTGGTTCCGGTGTACATTAGGAACCCGGAGGTGCGTAGCTCCGGATATACCAATTTACTCTGGGGAGCGACCACCCGGTATACTGATACTCGATCGGAAGGCACTCACACAGATTCTTAAGTCCTCAAGACAGTTCGGGTCGCCGTAATTCACATGTTGATGAACTAGGACGAGATTGTATATATTTTGGTAACATCAGTTTTTTTAACACCAAAATATTATGATTATTGTTTGTTTAATTGGTTAATGGAGTAATAATGTGGTACATGAAGCCCACAAATAAACCCCAATTATTCCCTACACGATTGGAGACTTCAATTTGGAAGATGTTTCTTTTGGGGCTTCTATTTTTAAATCCCTTATAAGTAGGTGGAGGGAGGGGGTGGAATTGTCTTAAAAGTGTAATAGTTTAAGGGCTTTTATTTATTGTTTCATAAGATGAAATAATTTTATCCCATCAATAATCAACTCCAACTAATAGAGATGTGGAATTAATCCACTTGTACTTACTTCTTTTAACACCACACCCACGTGAGTTCATTTCAAGCTCTTTAGGAGGCCCAACGAGTTAGTATTTAATGTGGGTGGAGATGTGAGTAGTTGGACTCAATGCACTAGACCTTACTCTGCCAAGATTCTTATAAGATTAAATAAATAATTCCATCACATCCACTAGCAAAAAAAACTTCCTCTAATGATTTCACTTCTCAAGAGAGGTGAAATGGGAAAACAACAAAATTTACTCAAGTAAATGAGGGCAAATTGGTCCCCTATGAAGTCAATTTTGGCCTATTTGAAGTTGACTCGATTACGTAGAAGCCCTAGGTATAGATAAATCCTACTATTTTAGCCCAATTCCATGTCCACTAAGTCTAGACCCAAATTTAATATAAAATTATCAATTTATCTTCGATGTAAATATTCTAACCCCAGTGAAGAAAACAACCGCAAACCGATTAAACAGAAAGAAGGGGAGGATCCTGCAAAC
The DNA here is from genome assembly GCA_028274465.1 of Plantago ovata. Lineage (NCBI taxonomy): Eukaryota > Viridiplantae > Streptophyta > Magnoliopsida > Lamiales > Plantaginaceae > Plantago > Plantago ovata. Next base: position 100,285,102 of record CM051457.1, on the reverse strand, counting down.
GAAGTGTTGGAGTTAGGATTAACGTCTCTAAGGCAAGTTTAGGATTTTTTACTATTTTCAAATTTATAAGATTGTGTTATGTTGAGATTGTTTAGTTGTTATAATTGTGTCGCAAACCATGTTTGTTGTTGTTGTTGTTGCTGCTGTTGTTGTCGTCCTCTATTCAATTATGTCGCAAACCATGTTTGTTGTTGTCAAATTGATTGATTCAATTCATGTTTGATGCATATATTGAGAATGTATTTTTAATTTTACAAAATGATTGAGATGAATTTTACAAACATACCATGAATGTTCATTTGCAAAGTAAATGATTCAGGTAGTTGGATCGTGATTGTACTTTACCAATTCCTTATTATACAATAGGAGGAAGTGTCCTTGGATGGCGGTCCATTAGATAGATCGAAAGAGGCGGGCAAACATTGGTGTTCTTGTTAAGAAAATTTGGGGTATATTTAAGATTTTTTCTTTTTTCATAAATAGAATAGAAAAACTACATGTGAACAATATAGGTGTATTACATAAAAATCTTGTAATTTTTCTTTGTGTACCAAGATTCCTCATTTATACAATATTATTACAAGGATAATAAAATGATAGATAAATATTATTGCCGAAAATGTAGGTTGCTCACTGAAGAACATACATTTTATTTATAAACAAATTATTAAAACAAAATATTTGTTATTGTATCCTGTATGTGATTTGTATAAAAGTATCTATATATTTTTTATTAAAAATGATACTACGATCTATTTTATTTTATCTTAAATAAATACAGACGGTCTCCTACAATATTTTGTAATTTTTTAAAAGGTCATTGATAACCATCATGTCCTGTTTCAAAGAATAAAAAAATAACCATGACGTCAATGCACAACAACCATAGTAGCTTAATGTTCAACTTCCTACTTTTATCAGATAAGATTAAAAATTCTTGCAGTAGTTGTTACAGTACTATATACAAGTTAATTGAAATTAAGAGCCACTTAATTCTATTATTATTTTCGATTTGTAAAGTTGCAAAACATTTTTTCTTTTCTATTATAATTGAGTACTCACTCTGTGATTTCTTGCGAAACAGGTCAAATTTTGTAAGTTTTATAACATTTTCGCTTTCTTGCGAAACAGGTCAAATTTTGACAACTCTCTCTGTGCTTTTTAGGTAAGACTTCATTTTCAACCGTACGTTATCAAAGCTACTAGAATCAATCGTGTTCGACGGAATCGCACGAATAACTTCTTTTCTCAAAATATTCCACTATTATAGACCAATTCCATGTCCACTAACTACGGACCCCAATTTAATATGAAAATATAAATTTATCTTCGATGTGAATATTCCAACCCTAGTGAAGGAAACAACCGCACCCGCTTAAACAGAAAGAAGGGGAGGATCCTGCAAACAAAGTGTTGGAGTTAGGATTAACGTCTCTAAAGCAAGTGTTCATCGTCGATGCTTATTTAAGATTTTTTTTCTACCATTTTCAGATTTATACTTGATGCGGTTTTGATGCACACTAGGAAACTGCACATAGAATGCCCGAGATGCCAAAGTTGAACATTAGTACTTCCGATCCAGTGATACACTGGCAATAAAAGAATTTCCTGAGATCCCACCCGCCCCGTTTTTTAGCACATGCTTAAAACTATAGACCACCCCCTGCAAGCTGTGTTTTAAAATTCGGGTCCGATCGACCGATCGGACCGGTTAGACCGTGAACCGGAGGATGCCCGACTCGTTGTAGCACATAAAACCGGGGTTAGGCCGGAGGGCCCAGAAGCGCTCAAAGCCACCCGAAACCGGGTTGAACCGGTAAGCCGGAACCGGACTGAGCCGACGGCTTTTACGGTTTAATAATAAAATTGTGTTAAAATTGTCAAGAGTGAGGATTGAACCCAGACCAAGTACATTGCATACAAGCATACTAACCCCTTGAAATATGGATTGTGTTATACTTTTTGATATCAAGTAATATATATATATAAAATCTACATACAACATTTTTCTTGGAAATGAATTTATATAAAGTAATCATTGTTCAATTGTATTTTTTATTAAATAAATATATTTGACACACATTAAAATAGCAAATGAAATATTAAAAATAATGATTATCAAAATATATAAAATATTAATGTATAATTTTGTCCTTTTCTTTTTAAACAAAGAATAATAATTATGATATTTTTAGTAATTTTGTAAGATATTTTTTTCAAAAATATAATCGAAAAATTTGGTGACTTAGTTGACCTAATGAAAAGATTACGAAGATTGAAAAACTAAAAATAAGTTAATTCAATCAATATAGTGATAATGTTTATATTTATATAAGAAGAATATATTTACTTTATGTGTTCATATATGTAATGAAAAGCCATAATATTTGTATATATATGTATACCGGTTCAAACGGCTTGATACTGTTGTGGCCGGCTCGACTTCCGGTTCCGGCTTTTAAAACATAGCCTGCAAGTTTCACTTCCTCTCTTAAGATTTGAAAAGGAAACAACGAATCTTTTTCGAAACCACCAAAAAAGAGAGCCTTCCTTGATACCGGAAACATGTCTAACACTCTTGATAAGGCGAGTACATTGATAGGGGTGGGTTTAGTAAGAAAGCCACTGATGGTACCAGACATATCGGGTGAAAAATATCTGAATTTGGTTCAACCCGTTGTAGGAACGGGTGCTGACACTTCTAATTCTGTTGCAACAATATCTGATGTAGAAGCTAATCTTTCGAGGTTTGATAAACATCTTGGAACATTCAAGGAGTCCGTGCATATATGCACGAACTCTTCATTGGTGGAACTTCATGCCCATGTTCCCAAGATTACAGCTCGCATACTTGCTGCACTAGAGAATTTGAATGCAGAACTGTGATGAGTTCAATGTTGTAGCTACCTAAGAAACTCATTTATTAGAAGGTGCAATGTATATCTTGCATGATTTGCGAAAATGTCCATTCATAGTGCAAAGAACATAAGTTAAGCACATTAGTGCAAAAATTTGAATTCACACATGTGATAAAAGTTATAAAGTTCATGTACGAAAAATATAATTTTTTTAACCGTCATCTAATTTGGTGCTTACAATTTTCCTTACTTGAGGTTGGTAATTATTTTGATCTTTTTTTACATGTTACAAAAAAACTACTCCCTCCATTATTTTTATGTGTCCTTCTCCATTTTTCACAAATTTTAAGAACAACAATCATGATAGTATAAAGTATGACTTACTTTTGTACTAGACAATTGGAATACAAGAAGGACAATAATCATGACAATATAAAGATGACTTAATTACTTTTGTACTAGCCAATAGCATGGCAAGAAAATTAAAAGTGTTGCATACTTCCAAGAAAAATACCTTTCAATGCACATAACGACACTTAAATAAAACAAGCTACAAGATTCATAGAACGACACTTAAATTTAAATGGAGGGAGTAGTACTCCTCCGTCCTTGTTAAAGCTTCCTATTTGTTTTTGTTCACTTTTTTAGTCTCTATTTCACTCCGAATTAATTCTAAATCGTACCAAAACAATATTTGAACTTATATTATAAAAGTACAAATATTATATTTTCATAATATAATTTCCAAAATAACTTTTTCGATATGAATTACGATTAATTCGGAGTCAAACAGAGATCCAACGAGTGGAGTATTTAATGCCGATGGAGATGTGAGTAGTTGGACTCAATCCACTACGCCTTACTCTGCCAAGATTTTTATAAGATTAATTAATTCCATCTCATCCACTAGCAAAAAACTTCATCTAATAACTTCATTTCTCAATAGAGGTGAAGTGAGAAAAGAAAAAAATTTACTCGAGTAAATGAGGGAAAATTTGTCTCCTATGAAGTCAGTTCTAGCCAATTTAAAGTTGACTTGAGTAGTGGCCCAAGGTGTATAGATAAATTACACAATTATAGCCCAATTACATGTCCACTAGGCCCATACCCAAATTAAATCTAAAAATATAAATTTATCTTCGATATAAATATTCCAACCCTAGTGAAGGAAACAGCCGCAGCCGCTTAAAAGGAAAAAGGGGAGGATCCTGCAAACATAGTGTTGGAGTTAGAATTAACAACTGTAAGACAAGTTTTCATCCATTGATGCATGTTTTGGATTTTTTTACTATTTTCAAATAGAGTGTTGGAGTTAGGATTTATAAGATTGTGTTAGGTTGAGAATGTTTAATTGTTATAATTGTGTCGCAGACCATGTTCGTTGTTGTCGTTGTCGTTGTGTATGCAATTATCTCGCAAACCATGTTTGTTGTTGTCGTCGTTGTTTATTCAGTTATGTCTCAAACCATGTTTGTTATTGTTCTTCTCAAATTGATTGATTCAACTCATGTTAGATGCATATACATAGATAGGATGTTGAATTTATGTTTATTTAACAAAATGATTGAGATGAGTTTTACAAACATACCCTGAATTTTGATTTGCAAAGTAAATGATTAAGGTAACTAGATTGCGATTGTACTTTACCAATTCCTTATTACACAATAGGAGGAAGTGTCCCGGTTGACGGTCTATCAGATAGATCTAAAGAGGCAGGCAAACATTGGGGTTATTGTTAAGAAAATTGGGGGTTTAATTATTTACTTACATCATATTTTGTTTTTAAAAATGGAATAGAAAATCTACATGTTGTTAAAAATATAGGTGTTTTACTGTTTTACATAAATATTTTATACAAGTTTTTTTTTCCGGAAGTAATCATCGACTTTATTAATCCAAAACAGTCAAAGTACAAAAGGTCGACAAAACTTGTCCAAACCATCCCATAATCCTAGTTCGTTTTACAACATTGGCATGTTAAACTCAAACAAAACAGAACTGCCCTACTGTTTAGCTACTGAAAACAAGATCAGAAACAAATTGTTTAAGTCTGGGAAACTGTATTCTACGGTAAGTAATACTGCGGATGGCATCATTAACAACAGTCTCCAGATTCGAATTCCTCTGCTGGAAGATCATCACATTCCTGGTCTGCAAGATTTCATAGGTGCACTCCGCAATAAGGCCTTATATACAAGTTGTGTACTAAGATTTCTCATTTATACAATTTTATTACAAAGATAATAAAATGATACCGTATATAAATATAAGGGTTATTGTGGAGAATGTAGGTTGTTGACTGAAGAACTTGTGTTTTATTTATAAACAAATTATTAAAAATATTTTTTTGTTATTTACTGTATACTGTATATATTTTGTATAACAACATCTATATTACTTTTATTAAAAATAGGCTAGTGATATAGCCAGAGCTAAAATTATTAATGCCAAAGCAATTTACCTTTTATAAACAATAATCATTCCTAAAAGTGCACAAATTGCTCTGGCATTAATAATTTTAGCTCTAGCTATATCACTAGCCTTAAAAATATACTACGGTCTATTTTATATATGTTAAATACAGAGGGTCTCCTAATATATTTTGTAATTTTTCAAAAGGTTATTGATAACCATGATGTCAATTTACTACAACCATAGTCCATAGTAGCTTAATGAAACTAGTTAACTAGTAGAAAACATTTTTATGTTCTATTAATATATTTTTGTATGAGTTTGTACGGTAAAATTTTGTAAGTTTAAATAACATTTGTGCTTTCTTGGGAAACAGGTCAAATTTTGAGAACCATCTGTGTGCTTTTTAGTTATCATGGCTTCATTTTCAACTGTCGTCAAAGCTGTGAGAAGCTATCGTGTTCGACGGAATCGCACGAATGCCTAGCTGCGGAGTGGATGTGCACCTGGAGCTTGCACATATGCCTAGAATGCCAAGGGTCAACATATTAAAAGGTAGGAGAGGTCCTCGTGTTCGACGGAATTGCACAAATCTTGTCTTTCGATGCGGTTTTGATGCACGCTTGGAGCTTGCACATAGAATGCCCAAGAAGCCAAAGGTGAACATTAGTACTTTTAAAACCTCAAAGGTGAACATTAGTACTCCAGCGATACATCTGGCAATAAAAGATTTTCCTGAGATCCCACCCAGTTTCGAGCACATGTTCAAAACAATAGACCACTTTTTTATTCAGAAGGATGTGACTGAAAGTAAAAGAAGTTCAAAGGAGTGTTGATCATCCCCATGTAGGTTTCACTTCCTCTCTTAAGACTGGAGAAGGAAACAACGAAGCATTTCCAAAACCACCAAAAAAGAGAGCATTCCTTGAAATCGGAAACATGTCTAACACTCTTGATAAGGCGAGTACATCGATAGGTGTGGGTTTAGTAAGCAAGCCACTGATGGTCCCAGACATATCAGGTGTAAAATATCTGAATTTGGTTCAATCCGTTGGAGGAACGGGTACTGGTACTTCAAATTCTGTAGCAGCAATATCGGATGTAGAAGCTAATCTTTCGAGGTTTGAGACACACCTTAGAGAATTCAAGGAGGCTGTGCAGATATGCACAAAATCTTCATCGGTGGAACTGCATGCGCAGGTTCCCAAGATTAAAGCTCGCATACTTGCTGCACTAGAGAATTTGAATGCAGAACTATGATTTACCTTTTGAGATGTGAGTTCAGTTGAAGCTAGCTAAGAAACTCAATTAGTAGAATGTGCATTATACATCTTGCATGATTAGCAAAATGTGCATTTCAAGTGCAAATAACATAAGTTAAGTACATTAGTGCTAAAATTAAATTAAAGTTGATATGTGACAATATTCTACGTTTTCGATCTCGCCGGGTCAACCCGGGTTGACCCGGTTTAACCGCTTCTCGGACGCATGTCTGAGACGGAACCACAAAAACTCGCAAAAACTCGGAAAATCTCGCTAACCCGGGATTTTTCCGAGTTTTTGGGCGGTTAACCCGGGTTGACCGGGGTTTTTAATAAAAAAAAAGAATTTGGATCATGTAATGTTCTAAATTCTAATGATGTACTACTACTATGAGTGACTTTATTTTGGTTTCTATGAGTTTATAATTTATATTGACATTTATGTTTTAATTTTCAATGTAAGATGTATAGTATTTATTATATATAATTTGATATATTAATTAAATGGACCGAGACATCCCTCCGAGATGACCCGGGTTGACCCTTCTCAGGACGTCGTCCGAGACGGCCTCCGAGACGAGATTCAAAACATAGACAATATTTATATAGTTCATGTATATTTTACATTTTAACGTAGTTTTATAGTATAATTTTATCAAATAACTTTATTGTGACTACACATAATTTGTATGGTAACCAAGAATAATTTATAGTCAAAGTAAATATAATCATGTAAATGGTTAAATTGGTTAGAGGGAGAGATTACACGTATACTCGTGCACCCACTGTAATAAAGTACAAGTACTACCAGGGTTGAAAATATATTAAAGAAAAAAGAAATAAATGCAAAAGTCCATAATATAAATTTGGACCGATCTCTTATTTATATAGTGTTAGAAAACGTCACCTTCATATTTCTCACTCTTCTCACTCACCCTCTCCTTCATCGGCGGCCATGAGGATACGCAGGAATGCCAACGTCTCTGTTTTCATCCTCTCTGAAATAGCCTCATTTTCATCAGCCACCATGAAGCTAGAACCACATGTTTGCACACTAAATCAATCGCCGTGTGATGTCATCAACTTATCGCCGCCATCCACTCCGCAGCTGCGAACATCACCGCCTCCCTCTCCTATCCCATCCAACCAGGTCAGCTCATACCCATCTCTCTATACCTCTAACTCTCAGATCTGTTGCAATCTGCTCTTTATTTTACCCCAACTTTCTCTGCATTTTATCCATTTATCTTGTTGTTGTTTCCCCTAGGGTTCACTTCACACCGGTCGTCATCTATGGTTATGATAAACGAGTTAATCCATTCTTAATCTCTTTTCTTGAGTCTTAGATATCGAATCACTTTCTATTTCTGTGTTATTGTTGTTTTTGTATTGTTAATTGTTTTCCGGTTTCTTCCTCAATTCATCCTTGTTTATTCAGGTCAATAATGGAAGTAGATTTTCAGATGTAAAGAAAGATCGATGGTTTATACTTGACCTTCCAAATGGTAATCCATTTCAACATTTTGTGTTTTATGTTTCAGTCAATAATATACTAGGCTTTGCGGATTTACGATCCTGTTCATTTATATGCGTTGATATTAACATCGGTTGTTTTAGTTAATTTACATTCAATTATGTGGATTCAATTTGAATTTATTCTGTTATGCTTCGGTAGATCATAGGGAGGAGCAGGAGGAGGTGAAGGGTGAGATTAAATCTGCTGGCACTATTATCACACGAATAAATTTAATCTGAAAATATAAATTTATCTTCGATGTGAATATTCCAACACTAGTGAAGGAAACAGTTGCAGTCACTTAAACAGTAAGAAGGTGAGGATCCTGCAAACAAAGTCATGGAGTTAGGATTAACGTCTCTAAGGCAAGTTTTCATCCTTGATGCTTGTTTAAGATTATTTTTACCATTTTCAAATTTATCCTTGATGCAGTTTTGATGCACACTTGGAGCTTGCACATAGAATGCTCGAGATTCCAAAGGTGAACATTAGTACTTCCGATCCAATGATACACTGCCAATAAAAGATTTTACTGAGATCCCACCCGGCCCGGTTTTGATCATGGTTAAAACGACATACTACTCTTTTATTCAGAAGGATGTGGAAGAAAGTAAAAAAAAAATTCAAAGAGTGTTGATCAACCCCTGCAGGTTTCACTTCCTCTCTTAAGATTGGAAAAGGAAACAACAAATCATTTCCGAAACCACCAAAAAAGAGAGCATGCCTTGATAGCGAAAACATGTCTAACACTCTTGATAAGGCGAGTACATTGATAGGTGAGGGTCCAGTAAGAAAGCCACTGATGGTAGCAGGCATATCGGGTGAAAAATATCTGAATTTGGTTCAACCCGTTGGAGGAACGGGTGCTGGTACTTCTAATTCTGTTGCAACAATATTTGATGTAGAAACTAATCTTTCGAGGTTTGAGAAACATCTTGGAACATTCAAGGAGGCCGTGCAGATATGCACGAACTCTTCATTGGTGGAACTTCGTGCGCATGTTCCCAAGATTAAATCTGGCATACTTTCTGCACTAGAGAATTTGAATGCAGAAATGTGATGAGTTCAATGTTGTAGCTACCTAAGAAACTCATTTAGTAGAAGGTGCATTGTATATCTTGCATGATTTGCGAAAATGTGCATTAATATAGTGCAAAGAACATAAGAGCACATTAGTGCAAAAATTTGAATTCACATGCACATGTGACAAAAGTTATAGAGTTCATGTACGAAAACTTTAATTTTTTAACCATCATCTAGTTTGGTGGTTACAATTACCCTTACTTGAGGTTGGTAATTATTTTGATTTATTTTACTTGTTATAAAGAAACTAGTACTCCTCCGCCTGTCTCTGTTAAAGATTTTCATTTGTTTTTGTTCACTTTTTTAGTCTTTGTTGGATTCCGAATTAATTCCAAATCGTACCGAAAAAATTATATTTGAACTTATATGATGAAAGTGCAAATATTATATTTTCATAATATAATTTCTAAAATTACTTTTTCGATATGAATTAGGATTAATTCGGATACAAACAGAGATCCAACGAGTAGATTATTTAATGCGGGTGGAGATGTGAGTAGTTGGACTCAATCCACTAGCCTTTACTCTGCCAAGATTCTTATAAGATTAAATAATTCTATCTCATCCACTAGCAAAAAACTTCCTCTAATAAATTCATTTCTCAAGAGAGGTGAAGTGGGAAAGCAAACAAATTTACTCAGTAAATGAAGAAAATTTGGTCTCCAATGAAGTAAGTTCTAGCCGATTTGAAGTTGACTCGAGTAGTGGCCCATGGTATAGATAAATTACACAATTATAACCCAATCACATATCCACTAGGCCTATACCCAAATTAAATCTAAAGATATAAATTTATCTTCGATATATATATTTCAACCCTAGTGAAGGAAACAGTCGCAACCATTTAAACAGAAAGAACGGGAGGATCCTGCAAACAAATTGTTGGAGTTAGCATTAACATCTCTAAGGCAAGTTTTCATCCTTGATGCATGTTTGGGATTTTTTACTATTTCAAACAAAGTGTTGGAGTTAGGATTTATAAGATTTTGTTATGTTGACATTGTTTAATTGTTATAATTGTGTCGCAGACCATGTCTGTTGTTGTAGTTGTCGTCGTGTATTCAATTATCACGCAAACCATGTTTGTTGTTGTTGTTGTGTCATCGTCGTATCCTATTCAGTTATCTCGCAAACCATGTTTGTTGTTGTTGTTGTTCTGAAATTGATTGATTCAACTCATGATAGATGCATATACGGAGATAGGATGTTGAATGTATGTTTATTTAACAAAAGGATTTAGATAAGTTTTATAAACATACCATGAATTTTAATTTACAAAGTAAATGATTCAGGTATCTGGATCGTGATTCTAGTTGACCAATTCCTTATTACACAATAGAAAGAAGTATCCCGGAAGACGGTCTATCAGATAGATCTAAAGTGGTAGGGAAATGTTGGGGTTATTGTTAAGAAAATTGGGGTTTAATTATTTACTTAAGATCATATGTGCTTTCAAAAATAGAATAGAAAATCTACATGTTGTTAACAATATTGGTGTTTTCCATAAATATTTTATACAATTTGTGTACCAAGATGTCTCATTTATATAATTTTATTACAAAGATAATAAAATGATACTATATATAAATATATGGGTTATTGTCGAGAATTAGGTTGTTGACTGAAGAACGTACGTTTTATTTATAAAGAAATTATTAAAACAAATATTTTGTTACTTACTGTATTATGTATATATTTTGTATAAAAACATATATATTTTTTTGTTAAATAAATAGGGTCTAGTTAACTAGTAGCAAAAATTTTATCTTCTATTATTATATTTTTATATGAGTTTGTATGGTTAAAGTTTGTAAGTTTAAATAACATTTGCGCTTTCTTGCGAAACAGGTCAAATTTTAAGAACTCTCTCTGTGCTTTTTAGTTATCATGACTTCATTTTCAATTGTCGTCAAAGCTGCAAGAAGCAATCGTGTTCGATGAAATCGCACGAATCTGAGTTTTCGCTGCGGAGTGGATGTGCAGCTGGAGCTTGCACATCTGCCTAGAATGCCAAGGGTTAACATATTAAAAGGTAGGAGAGGTCCTCGTGTTCGACGGAATTTCACAAATGTTGTCTTTCGATGCGGTTTTGATGCACACTTGAAGCTTGCACATAGAATGCCCGAGAAGACAAAGGTGAACATTAGTACTTCCAAAACCTCAAAGGTGAACATTAGTACTAGCAGGGATACACTGGCAATAAAATATTTTCCTGAGATCCCAACCGGTTTTGAGCACATGTTCAAAACGACAGTCCAATCTTTTATTCAGAAGGATGTGGCTGAATGTAAAACAAGTTCAAAGTTTGTTGATCACCCCTCTGCAGGTTTCACATCCTCTCTTAAGATTGGAGAAGGAAACAACGAATCATTTATGAAACCACCAAAAAAGAGAGCGTGCCTTGAAATCGAAAACATGTCTAACACTCTTGATAAGGCGAGTACATCAATAGGTGTGGGTTTAGTAAGGAAGCCACTGATGGTCCCAGACATATCAGTTGAAAAATATCTGAATTTGGTTCAATCCGTTGGAGGAACGGGTTCTGTTACTTCAAATTTTGTAGCAACAATATTGGATGTAGAAGCTAATCTTTCGAGGTTTGAGACACGCCTTGGAGAATTCAAGGAGGCTGTGCAGATATGCATGGACTCTTCATCGGTGGAACTTCGTGCGCAAGTTCCCAAGATTAAAGCTCGCGTACTTGTTGCACTAGAGAATTTGAATGCAGAACTATGATATACCTTTTGAGATGTGAGTTCAGTTGTAGCTAGCTAAGAAACTCATTTAGTAGAATGGGCATTATATATCTTACATGATTAGGAAAATGTGCATTTCAAGTGCAACGAACATAAGTTAAGTACATTAGTGCTAAAATTAAATTAAAGTTGATATGTGACAATATTTATATAGTTCATGTATATTTTACATTTTAAAATGTCATCTGCTTTGGTGCTTAGACATATATCTTCTATTAATCACTTGTTGTTGATGATTATAATTATTTTTCTTTCCTTGTATATTTTGTTACAAAATACTCGAAGCATTCTGTTTCATATGAAACTTTGTAACTTTTCTTTTTTAATGTTCCATTACGCACTTTATATCCTACTCATCCATTTGCTTATATCATTTACGTTTGCTTTTGTAACGGCTTTTTAGCATGTTGGTATAATCAGTATAGTTTTTAGTTTAGTAGGAGGACCCATAGTAAAGGGATGAGAACTTGGGTGGACTGAGCCGGTCCGGGCAACACCTTGCGGCCTAGGTCGCTCCACTTGGGAGGAAACGTCTTTAGGACTTCTTGTAGAGATAATGTCTCTAGGCATATCAATTCATCTATAATTCAACATGTTTATTAATGAAATATTAATCCACTTATATAGTGGTGGAAATTACAATAAATAGGAAAGATAATTATGAAAGATATTAAAAGATACTAACTGATATGTATGGAATAGGATATTCAATAAATATTTCTGATCTTGTCTTATCAGTAACTACAAAGAAATAATTACTAATATTAGAGAAGATCATCTATTAATTAGAATATGTTCTACTAATTGGACTCTTAGCGACTAAGTATACCTAACCCTAACCTAGATAGAATGAATGGGGGCGGACTAAAAGATATTCCTAACTCGTAGTGAACTAGGAAAGTCTAAGTTTTCATCAATACCGTTCCCTTAAAATGAACCTTTCCCTCAAGGTTCGCCGGTTGATCCCGGCTCTTCATCTTCCTCCCTACCACGCTTGAGCGCCCTTCGGAGAATGAAGGGTGTGTCAGATGGCTCGCCATTGAGGGTGCGGTTTTGTCGCATCTCCATTTGTCGAACCCTCTCACGGAATGCGGCCTCCCACTCCCTTTGTTCCACCTCTTGCAGCTCCTTGTCGGGCTGATCCACCTCTTGTGAACCCTTGTCGGTCCAGTTGTTGCCAACTTCTTCATGTGACGGCTCCTGTTCCACTAGCCTATGGGTGCATGCCCCAGGTCCACATTTTCATCCGTAAAGATGACGGTGCTCCTTCGGGACACCTTCCTTTCCTGGAGACAGATGTGCTTCACGCATGAGGCTAACTAGTACTGGCCCCGGCATGAATCTCTTCCTAGCCGAGTGACTTGTGACCTCCTTATGGTGCAAACGACTCTTCCAGATAGCCCATGCCCTCTCGTGGGAGTCACTGTTTGTAGAAACTCTCTTGCAACTAAGAATATATGGTTAACCATTCTCGTCGAAGTTGTTCTTGTAGGGGCTAATGGCAGTAAGCCATGGTATACCTAGCAGTATGTGAGCCACACCCGTTAGAGTTGGTAACTCATGATTGACTAGTTCCTGTATGGTCAATCGAACCCCTTTGTAGCAAGCGGGGCTCCTAACTCGGACTCCTGCAGCAGTAAATGCCTCCATGTCGATCGGTCTTCCCTTTCAGCATACGGACCACCGCCATTGATCTTGAGAGCTTCCGAGCTGATGAAATTTCGCCCTGCGCCGGTGTCCACAATAGCCCATACCTTGTGATCGTTGATCCGTATACCTGTAGGTAAATAACGGACGGTCCCCTTCTTTGTTCTAGGTTAACCCCTTCCTCGTCCAGGTCGGTCCCCACCAATCCTACTAATAGGACACTCCCACTTAGGCGCCACGCCTCCCTTAAGTGATGGTCATAGTGAAACCCCTGTTGAGGGTTCCAAGTGACATAATTATCTGAGACTTCCCTTTCCGGGTATCGATGTAGAATGGATCCTCCCTCAGCCTCGATTTGCACCGTGCCGTCCCATTCTCCTTCCAATTCAAGTGGACATTGGAGGTCCTGATCGGAAGCCTTGGATCCTTCCGAGTCTTCCTCTAATGACTGGATTTCTTTGTCATCTTTTTTGTCAAATACTGCTTTGGGGAACTCAAAGAACTCTTGTTCTCGGATCATCGCATCCTTATCTAGACACCCCATAGTTCTATTCATAAAATATAGTTCTACGTCTGCAGGTCCGATAGGAATGGTTTCCTGACTGTGGTTTGAGCGAGATCCTGATTTTGAGCCTTCGGCTGTCATCTTTCCCTGCGAGCATGGGTAGCCTATATGGGCGGGACCTCTTTGGGTTGAGCCGTGACGACCCTCTTCTTTTTGCCGGACCCTTCCGGTCGATGTTGTTGAGATGAGTAGAACTCTTTGGTCGATTAGCCAACAAAAAGTGGTTCGTTTTGCCCCTGATGCCGTTTTTTCCGCCTTTGACATCTCCCCACCTTACCCCCTTTTTGAGAGGTGGCGGAACCCCTAAATTGGTGGTCGCGGCGTCATGCTTTGGGCATAAAGCTAGACCACTCGAGAAACTCTTAAACACAAACCCATGTTTGTTAAGAAGTTCCCCTTCCTCCATCTCCTCATCCTTCTCCTCCGGTTTCATGCTTTCAATCAACCGGGATGAGGAACCAACTATTGCGGAATCTACCAGCGAATTGGCAACTGCCGTTGGCAGCAACGATTCGGCTAGCCAATGCCGGTGGCGGTAGCTGCTACTGCCACACTCGGCCGCTGATCGACATTTAGTCGATAGTGGTTCTTCCTTGACAATGTTACGGCTTCGACATGGTCGTGGCTTTGCCCTTTCTTCGTAGTTTTCTTCCATGAAGTCAATTGGATTGTAACATGGTGGCGTTTCCGCTCCGATGTTAACTTTTCCCTATGACTCTGCCTTTCTCTCACCAATACGGATTCGGTTATTTCCCATACCTGAAGCTCAAGCTTTTTGAGTTTCCTAAACATGTTTCTACTATGGCTGTCGGCGGATGCATAGTGCGGATCTTCATACCATAACTGTAGCTCTGATGTCACTTGATGATAACTTGGACGGACTGAGTCGGTCCGGACAGCACCTAGCGGCCTAGGTCGCTCCACTTGGGAGGAAACGCCTTTTTCTTGATTTCTTGTGGAGATAATGTCTCTCTAGGCATATCAATTCATCTATAATTCAACATGTTTATTGATGAAATAGTGATCCACTTATATAGTGGTGGAAACTACAAGAAATAGAAAAGATAATTATGAAAGATATTAAAAGATACTAACGGATAAATATAGAATAGGATATTCAAGTAATATTCTTGATCTTGCCTTGTCATGAACTATTAAGAGATAATTAAAATACTTGAGAAGATCTTCTATTAATTATGATATCTTCTACTAATTGGACTCTTAGCGACTAAGTAAAACAAGATACGATAAATGGGGACGGATCTCAAAGATATTCCTAAGTCAAAGAGAACTGGGAAAGTCTTACTAGATCTTCGTCATAAAGTTTGTGAATTGCCAAAAAATAAAACGTAAAAGATAAAAAAAAAAAAAAAAAAAAAGAAAAAACGGACGAGTGAGTACTTGCTGCACTAGAGAATTTTCAATTCAGAACTGTGATAAATTTTTAGATGTGAGTTCATATATAGTCGTAGCTAGCTAAGAAAGTCATTTAGTTGAATGCGCATTATATATCTTGCATGATTTGTGAAATGCGCATTGAAATCGGAAACATGTCTAACACTCTTGATAAGGTGAGTCCGTCGATAGGTGTGGGTTTAGTAAGCAAGCCACTAATGGTCCCAGACATATCAGGTGAAAAATATCTGAATTTGGTTCCATCTGTTGGAGGAACGGGTACGGTAGTTCAAATTCTATAGCAGCAAAATCGGATACAGAAGCTAATCTTTCGAGGTTTGTGACACGCCTTGGAGCATTCAAGGAGGCCGTGCAGATGTGCACGAACTCTTCATTGGTGGAACTTCGTGCGAAGGTTCCCAAGATTAAGCTCGCATATTTGCTGCACTAGAGAGTTTGAATGCAGAACTATGATACATTTTGAGATGTGAGTTCAAAGTTGTAGCTAGCTATATAAGAAACTCATTTAGTAGAAGGTGCATCCTATATCTTGCATGATTAGCAAAATGCGCATTAAAAGTGCAAAGAATATACGTTAATTAGTGCAACAAATAAAATTGAGATCACAAAAGCGTATTAACATTATGGACATGGGCTAATTGCAGTAGCATTTCTAGTATTATATATCTACGACATAATCAATGTCAACTCTGACCCGGATTAAACCGACCTACTCAAGTGTCGGGATTGATTTTTTGGTTTAGCTTACAAAAAATAGGATTTAACGTATTTTCATAGTATAATTTTATCAAATAATTAACTTTATTGTGACTACACATAATTTGTATTGTAACTAAGAATAATTTATAGTCAAAGTAAATATAATCATGTAAATGGTTACATTGGTTAGAGGGAGAGATTACACGTATACTCCTGCACCCACTGTAATAAAGTACAAGCAGGGATGAAGCCAGGAATTGGGTTTAAGGGGGACGAAATTACATATGTATGATTTTCTTTTTAAGTTTTGGGGGAAAAAACTTGAAAAATCATAAAATTTACCTATAACAAAAATGAAAAAAATCATAAATTTTAGCTAAGAATTTTTTTTGGGGGGGGGGACGCCCCCGCCAGCACCCCCTAGCTCCGTCCTTGAGTACAAGTACTACCGGGTTTGAGAATATATTAAAGAAAAAACAACTAAATGCAAAAGTCCAGAATATAAAATTTGGACCGATCTCTTATTTGTATAGAGTTAGAAAACATCACCTTCATATTTCTCACTCTTCTCACTCACTCTCACCTTCATCGGCGGCCATGAGGATACGCAGGAATGCCAACGTCTCTGTTTTCATCCTCTCTGAAATAGCCTCATTTTCATCGGCTACCATCAAGCTAGAACCACATGTTTGCACACTAAATCAATCGCCGTGGGATGTCATCAACTTATCGCCGCCATCCACTCCGCAACTGCGAACATCACCGCCTCCCTCTCCTGTCCCATCCAACCAGGTCATCTCATACCCCATCTCTCTATACCTCTAACTCTCAGATCTGTTGCAATCTACTCTTTATTTTACCCCAACTTTCTCTGCATTTTATCCATTTATCTTGTTGTCGTTTCCCCTAGGGTTCACTTCACACCGGTCGTCATCTATGGTTATGATAAACGAGTTAGTCCATTCCTAATCTCTTTTCTTGAGTCTTAGATCTCGAATCACTTTCTCTTTCTGTGTTATTGTTGTTTAGTATTGTTAATTACAATTCCTTTCCAGTTTCTTTCTCAATTCATCCTTGTTTATTCAGGTCAATAATGGAAGTGGATTTTCAGATGTAAAGGAAAGATCGATGGTTTATACTTCACCTTCCAGATGGTAAACCATTTCAACATTTTGAGTTTTATGTTTCAATCAATAATATACTAGGGTTTGTGGATTTGCGATCCTGTTCATTTATATGAGTTGATACTAGCATCGGTTGGTTTAGTTAATTTACATCTTCAATTATGTGGATTCAATTTGAATTTATTCTGTTATGCTTCGGTTGATCATAGGGAGGAGCAGGAGGAAGTGAAGTGTGAGATTAAATCTGCTGGGAGGAAACTAAATACTTCAGAAAGCGCACTCACGACTAAGGTCAGAAGTGACACACCCGTTAAGTCATGTCGTAGGACTGATGGGAAGAGCTGGCAATGTAAAAATATAACGACTGAGGGTAGTGCAATGTGTGGGTATCACTTAGCATTAGCTCAAAACCATAACCGCCATTCGTCATCCCAATCTGCCAAAATGAAGAGGGCATCTGTTGTTTCCATGACTGAGAAACGCCGCCCTCGTGCGAAGAAGACGGGCTCGTCCAGTCTGCGCGACTTCTACTACTACTCCGGCTTTGGACCTGGTTGGGGCAAGAAACGAGGCGTGGATAATAAGGAGGATGATGAAATTGGCAGTGCTTCCCATGATGTGCCCGAGGTGAAACCCACATCTTCTTCATCTCAGACAAACAAAGAATTCGTGTATATTGACGATGATGACGAGAAAGAGTTGTGCAGTAAGAGAAAGCGAGCCCGCAAATCTGTCAAAGCGAGGCCGTTGAAGTCCCTTACCATGTGAGCTAAGGATAAATAGTTATACACACACACACACACACACACACACACACACACACACACACATATATATATATATATATATATATATATATATATATATATATATATATATAACACATAAGCGTATGGTTTGTATGGTATGTATAATATATGCGTACTTTTGGGTGTTTTGTTTATGGCTTTGGTTATACAGTAGCATTTATATTTGACTTTGGTATATTTTGTGTTGGATTATACTATACAGATTATGCTCCAGAGTTACTTTGAGCCGTGGTTTATTAGATTTCTAGTTTGTTCGTTAGTGACCTAGAAATTTTTACTGTTTCTTTTACTTGGCTGATGGAGTATGCACGAACTAGTAGCAGGCCCTGTCAAGTATAAACATTTCCCTATATATGCATACTATCTAAATGGTAGGCAGCGTAAGATTGTCAATTACATATCAATGTTCCTTTGTCACATAAAACTAGTTCCTCTAGATGTCTCGTAAATTATTGAACAACTTGCCCAATCCGATAATTTTCATATTGATTATATTCTCTCCGTCCCAGAGCAGTTGCACCATTTGATTTTGGGCAAAAAAATAAAAAGAGTTAAATATTGAGTTTGGTGATTACATTCATCCTTTATCAATTGTTTGATGTTGGTAATTAACTTAAATTTTATTTTTTACTTGTTACAGAACACTCTTTTTGTTCGTTTGAAACTTATCAACTTTCTAATTGTAATCTTCCATTATAAACTTTCTAACCCATAAAGATGGCGTTACCTTACTTGTTACTTCTTTTTCATAGCGTACTTGTTAAACAAACGAATCTAAAAATAAACCTCAACTCCTCGATTAACTTGTAAAGAGCTTAGTCGAATGTGGATACCACTCCTATCTGTATGGCTGTGAATGTAGTGTGTTTTTGGCGTCATTTCGTTTTCCAAACACACCCTCGTGTCAGCCTCCCCTGCTCTCTTAAAGCACGATAGCATAGAGGTCCAAGAAACAACATCATGGTTAGCCATTCTCACGAACAAATCATATGACTTGTCAATGTGCATAATATCACCATATCCTGTTAGCATAGCATTACACATCGACACACTTCTTTCCCGAGCACCATAAAACAATTTCTCAGCTTCACCTACATCTCCATATTTGAAGTACCCTTCAATCATTGTTGTCCAAGAAACATCATTCTTCACCGGCATCATATCAAAAATTGCTCTACCTTCTACGATTCTACCGCAGCTCAGATATCCAGAAACCATAGAATTCCAACAGACCACATTCTTCTCTTCAACCGCATCAAATAACACCCTAGCCTCTTCTAACCTCCCGTTTTTCGCATAGCCATTTAACATTGCGGTCCAAGAGACAACATTCTTTACGGGCATTGAATCAAAGACGTCACGAGCTTCACTGATCATCCCATTTCTACTATAGCCAGATATCATGCAGTTCCATGTGACCAGATTCTAGTGTGGCATTTCATCAAACAGCTTACGTGCATTACTGACATTGCCCTTCTTGAAACAATGTGTGATCTTTGAGTTCCATTCGAACAGAGAGTTTACTTCGACGCTCAGGAAACGAGACACAGAGTAAGCATGGCTTAAATCTTTGCCAAGAAATGACCGAGCACAGATACGAAACATGTTAGTCGAGGCAAAGCAGTTTTAACTATTTCTCTAGTTGCAAAAACTTCCCTAAGTTTGGATAATTCAATACTAAAACTGTCATTCAATACAACTAAATAAATCTGAACTAAACATAACTGATTTATCTAAAGAGAACTTAATAGAACTAAAAACGAGCCGAAATTAATGAGTTTTTAGGCGAGAGCCTAAGTAGATATTTTTTCCAAATTTATTCGGAAAGTACTTCTATATTATACATGATATGTATATAATAAAGTTATATTAAACAAATATACTTCAAATTGTTTAAATATAATTTAATTATAGTTCTTACGGTGTAATTTACAAGTAATTTGATGTTAAACTTCGGGAAAAAAGTCTTCGTGTACTTAAAACGGAGGAGGGGGAGTAGTCTTATTAACTGTAACATTAAGGGAGCATCATGAAGATAAGAGTGATATTGGAGAAATATTATGAATGAACAGATTTCGTACCTTCCCAACGGTTAAAACTTATTCAATCATGGTATTAATGTCTTCTGGCTCACGTTTGGATCTCCGCGGAAACAAACTGCACCTCATATTGAACTTTCACTTGAATGACCTCCCAAAAATATTGAAACCGGCCACGAGGGTGATGGATCCCCAAACAGATAGACGTAGGAAGAGAGAAAGTATTGCAGAAAAACAATAAATCTCTAGCACGATCACGTACTAGACAAGCAAATTACTAACTAGTAATCTACCTACGAAGCAATAACTAACGAATTACTAGCCTCGAAGAATCTCAACAGAGAGTTGTGCAAACAAACACCAGAGCTTTCGACTCAATCAATATTCAACTATGAAAAAGAATGAAACAGTACAATGCTTAAATAGTAAAGATACGACTTGTTGGCCAAGTTCTGCTCATACCCAGCAAGGCAGAATCAGGTAAGATTTAGGCAATCTAATCAATCCTAGAATCTTTATCCTAACCTTTTCTTAACGAACAAGTTGACTGACTCTAAAAGGAAAAGCTTGCATAATGAGAAAAGAAAACCTAACTAGACTCGATATCCCTAGCCGCCGTCACCGGTCGGGTTCCCTCCACGGGCACGTCATGGGCTTGGGCTTGGGTGATAACTCGGGGTTCCATCATCACCGCCCCCTTAAAATCGACCTTGTCCCCAAGGTCGTTCAAAATGAGTTGCGCATACCCTCTCATCGTGTCACCGACTTGGAAGGATTTCCCTTGTCTCTTGCATGTTTGAATGTCAAACGAGCGGCTATGATCCTTCCACACTATACCAGGGTCAAACACCCAAATGACCCTAGCAGCTCTTTGGGTTAAGCAGCACACCAATGCCCCACCTAACAATTCTCTTCCGGGATCAAACACCTGATGCTCCCTATGCAAATCCTGGTATGGCAGAAGCATTTCTTCTGGCCGAAGCACATGAACTCTGAATGTTGGCCGCCTAGTTGCTCCTTTAAACTTGACTCCTCTCCACTTGACAAAAGGCGATTTGACATTGATGCACATTACTAAACCTATCGCCTTCTTGAAGCTTTGAAATAGTAATTCTCCAACGGGTCTTATCTTGCAAAAGGTGGCTAAAACTGGGCAATAACTCACTGTCATAGGATTATGAGCATGGCCACGAACCAACTAGAAATCTGCGTGCACATCCTGGGTCTCTGTTGAATACAACACTCGTTTCACCGCATGATTAGGAACAATT
Organism: Plantago ovata; assembly: GCA_028274465.1. Taxonomy (NCBI): domain Eukaryota; kingdom Viridiplantae; phylum Streptophyta; class Magnoliopsida; order Lamiales; family Plantaginaceae; genus Plantago; species Plantago ovata. The sequence goes on along the minus strand of CM051457.1, from coordinate 100,263,645 downwards.
GTATTCTGCATGCATCCAAGCCAGAATGGATCTTTTGTAATATCCTCTCCTCCGACGAAAAGAGCCCACACCATTGATGCCTAATCAGATTTCGCTTTGTGGGTTCGTCCTTATGATGTAGGGATTTTGGGTTCTCTCCCATACACATTGCTAGTGACTTACGCATTACTAATTCCTGGAGATTTGCAGTCACTTTAGCTAGTTGTATATCGAACAACTCACCGGCTTTTTCTACTTTATCAATGTCCATAAGAGTTTCCTCCTTTCCTCCATATTCGGGATGGAACATCCTGGGATATTCTGACGCATTTAAGACATATGAGCTTATTGGAACATGAAACTCACGAGAAGGAACTACTGCACGCTCCTTACCACGCCATGGTACACCAGACACACCAATATGAGACTTGGCATTAAGAGTGTGTACTTGGAAGTCTGCAAGATGCCTGCCACTTGTGTTGGAAATTATGTTCCCATCATGCCCTCCATGTGTTGGTGGTTTGTGCTGGTCTTCTGGTTGACGCGTCACTGATGACAAGATGTTCTTACAATCTCGTGGCCCAAGTTGGTATGGCTACCAGTAGCAATCTTTGTCCAGAATAGCTAGCAACCGTTCATTGTCAATCGTTCGCGCCTTCTTGGTGTCGTCTCCCTCCTTGTTAATGACATCAAACGAAAATATGTTTTGCATATCCTCGATGATAACATTAGGACTTGTCAAACACTTTGACGCCTCGATCGCCCTAGTCTCCAGCGTGCCATCACTTTCTTCATAGGATTTGGAATTGTGGTGATAAGTCACAGGAGAGTAAGACATGCCAGTCTTGCCAACAGAAATATCACACTCAAGGGAACAACTTGGTTCAACATGATCACATGATAAATCGCTCAGGTTCATCTCATTCACACAATAATCTTCACACAACCCTCTATATATTCTATTATACTTAGCATGATCAAAATCTGAATATATATCGGCGTAGGAATTAGATTTGAACCTGAATTCATCAATTTGATGCTCGTATTGCACAACCTCCATGCTTTTGTCTTGACCGTCAATTCGAGGCTCTACTTCGTGTATCAGTTCCATGGGTTCTTCTTTTACTGAGTGGGTTGTATATGGAAGCTCCATCTTCCCGATATGGTCCCCTCTAGCTGAAGTGTGACTTTCTTTGCATCTTGATTCATGCTTGTCAGGTGGTTTCCTCAGCTGAGGCTTGTTGAACTCTTTTGAGCAACGACGCGCCCTCGAATGGCTCGATCACTTGTCTCTCCTCGCCACGTTGTCGTGGATCCTTGATGATTCGAGCTTAGGTGACCTCTTCCTATGGGTATCTCCAGCTTTGATCATGTCTTTTTCCTTCGGCTTATGTTTGACCGAAACCCTAGACGGGCTTCTCCGAGTGTCTCTTCTTTGCCGTGCTACTCGCCTCACAAGTCTACTCACAGATTTCACAAGTTTTTCGGAGTACCGCAACATATCCCTTAGGATATCATCATCCAAATCATCCAAATCCTCCTCCATAACTTCGAAAGCGTGAATTTGGATTTTCAACAGCAGCCTATGGTCAGTAACAGATTCGGCATAGCAAACAAATTTGGATTCAGATCTCCACCGTCTGGCAGATTTGCGCGGAAATTCTAGATTGAAAAGAAATTCGAATTTCGACATAATAAATCCACCGTATTCGATCTCCTTGTGCGGAAGCGTGAATTAGGACTCTTCAATCCAGGCTCTAGATGCCAAGCTGATGGATCCCCAAACAGATAGACGTAGGAAGAGAGAAAGTATTGCAGAAAAATAATAAATCTCTAGCACGATCACGTACTAGACAAGCAAACTACTAACGAGTAATCTACCTACGAAGCAATAACTAACGAATTACTAACCTCGAAGAATCTCAACAGAGAGTTGTGCAAACAAACACCAGAGCTTTCGACTCAATCAATATTCAACTATGAAAAAGAATGAAATAGTACAATGCTTAAATAGTAAAGATATGACTTGTTGGCCAAGTTCTGCTCATACCCAGTAAGGCAGAATCAGGTAAGATTTAGGCAATCTAATCAATCCTAGAATCTTTGTCCTAACCTTTTCTTAACCAACAAGTTGACTGGCTCTAAAAGGAAAAGCTTGCATAATAAGAAAAGAAAACCTAACTAGACTCGATATCCCTAGCTGCCGTCACCGGTCGGGTTCCCTCCACGGGCACGTCATGGGCTTGGGCCTGGGTGATAAATCGGGGTTCCATCAGAGGGGGAGGGGGTGGGGGTGGGGGACTAATGGAGAATTATTATAAATGACTAGATTTCGCACCTTACCAACAATTGGAGCTTTTGGGAGAATTAAAAGTTACTATAATGTTGATAAAATTTATTTTCGGATCCGATCAAATGTTATAATCCATTTAGTTTTGTTGACTATGTTTTGGTCGTCATTTACTTTTAAATGGCATCCACAATTTTTTTTTAAAAATGATAATAAAGTAGTCTTATATTTATAATATTTTAATATAATTGTTTTCTCCTATATGATTTACGAGTAATTTGCAAATCAAGTGGAAACTTTGACATGCACGGGGTATCTTTTCCTTTTATAAATAAAGAAAGATATATAACAACAATGATTAAAAAAATAAAATAGCCTTTAAAGCCAAAAAAAAAGAAAGTTTATAAGTTAAATATTCATAATATATTCATATTTGAGGTTATTGTAACCTATGATATATACTAAAGCTTGTGGTAAGATTATTGAAAATATATATATATATATATATATATATATATATATATATATATATATATATATATATATATATATATATATATATATATATTTGTCTCAAATACTAGTTTATTCTACCTACATACACACAAGCTTGAGACTTGAGTTCTCTATATCTCATTAGTGATCCAAAGAGTTTAATTTTGATACCAATGTGTTCTCAAAAGTTAATAATTTTGTGCATCTTCTTGTTTGTTTCTCTCGGTTAGTATTGCTGTTGGCTTCTCTTCTCGGTTAAAATGTTACTAATAGATCTATGAGGTTTTCTTCTCTTTTCGCTATTACTGATAATAAAGATATGGTTGTTCTGGCACATAAATTGGCTGCAGTGTCTGCTAGATTTTTCACGACATCATCAAAATGCAGCAAGGATGAAGACTGACAGAGAGGGACGATCTGCAAGGACTGCAAAAGAGAGAGGATTTTATGTCAGATCAAAAAACTAATAATCTGTAATAAGAATGGATTTTGCCAGTGCAAATTCCCGGTTGAGGAAAGTTCTAGCAATACTGCTGCAGCTACTGTTTCAAAACACAATGTGAAAGTGCAAGGTTAATTAATTATCTACCTAGCAATTTTAATTGCTACTTTAAATAAGCGTTGAATAAGATTACAGTAGCTTGATAGTTTCTTCTGTAATGTATGTTGTCATCTACTGATGTGATTTCCGGTTTATGCGCCAAATATATGTTGCAATATAAGAAGTGTGTAAAAGAACATTGCAAGGTGAGATTGATGCAGTTATTCACATTAATCAACTAACATCATTCCTTATTCCTTATCCTTATGGAGGCCAGAAAGGACTTAATTAGTGTTAAAATTTGCAATTAAGCCCTGAATAGATTCCAATGGGAGTTATAAATTGCTTACTTAAGTAGTAGCCCATGGAAATGGGCTACTAATTAATAGCCTCAATTTAAGTCCCAAATATGAGACCTACATAGAAAATCAATTACAATTAGATAGATATAATATAAGAGCCACAAAAAAAATACTCCAATTAAGCCCAAAAACCATTGGATACTTCGTTTGGGGATTTTGTGAAGTTTATATGATAAAAGCCCTCTAATTAAGCTTAAACCATAAGGAATGCTCTAACAAGTTATATCTGGAATATAATTAATTGATGGTGAAAAGAACGTGAATTCGTGCTAGTTGTATCCTAATCATCAATTTCTTGAAAGAAATAACGGTGAATTTATGTTGGTTGTATGCCTAATTAATCCCATCAAAGATTTGATCCACAATATAAACAAAATATTACAACGCTTGCTCGAGAAAATAAGGATAAATGATGAACGGAGATGAATGAAGGCCTTGTATTTAAAATTAATTAATATAAATAACTAAATTCACACATCCCATTAGTTTAAACTTTTCGGAGAGTTGGATATCTCTCAAGATACCAAAGCAATTGGCACATGAGCAGCGAAGCTATGAGCATATAAAACAGAGAAAAAGGAAAAATGAATAACATAAAGTTGAAAGATAGATTGCACGTGCGCTCCAGTTGGTTTCAGCCTATCCTCTCAGTAGTACCTGCCACCGTAATACGTTGCTGAGTGCCCAGCAGCCTGCTGCAGTGAGATAAGTCTCAAGCAATGGAGACTTCAAAGGCTGTAGCTCCACAATTCTTTTGGTGGATCACTGAGGTCAGCTCAATCTCATCTTTCTCTCGTTGTTTTATTTATATTGTTATGTTATTTCTGTATGATTTTCGATTGATTTTGGATTAAAGATTCTGCTAGTCAGATAGTTCTTTGCTGATAGGCTGGATGTTTATAGACTATAGTGGAGTATTAGTGAGTGAAATGTATGGCCCACAATATTTCATCTTATTCCTCATGCCAAAACTCCATTTATAACAATATTCATGGCCTCAAGTACTATTTCATCATAAAAATGAAGTAGTATGAGTTAGATTAATTTTATTAAGCCATATAGTAAGTTTTATTCTATGCACCATGTATGATATGTTGTTCATGAAATAATGCTAATAAAAAAAAATGAAATAATGCTAATAGTGATTATTAATATGTGTTTCTATATCAGCATTGAAAATCTTAGACATGATATAAAAAAAACTATGTTGACCGAGTACCATTATCTCTGAAGGTGCTATGTTCTTTATATGTATATTCAAACTATTTGAGCAGAATTGATGAAATTTCACATGTCTGCTTTCCGTCCCCCCCCCCCCGAATGTCTCGTGATTGCAAAAAAGCCCATCATTTGTTGTTTGAGTCTGTAAAAAACACCTTTATGGATGGAAATTGTATCTACATGAATTTACAATTTCCTCTGTTCTTGGTCTCCTTCCTATCTGCAATACTTTTTGTGGCCGTTTTATAAAAGCATCACTTATTGTTCCGGGAAATCTGAAACTTTTTATATGTTACATCGATCAAATATGGATTTCCTCTCGGTGTCATGTTTGTTTTTTAAGCATTCTGCAAAACTTTAGCTAAAAGCAAAAATTGCAGAAAGGGGAGATAATTATTGATATGAGAATGAAGTTTGATATTAGAATGAAGCCTTTGGATAATGATGAATCCTTCACATCTAAGGTATATTCGGGATCCCAAGGTTTATATTAGCAAAATCACCTTATGAAGCATTATTTATATAAAAAGACATCACCACATCATCATATAAGAATGTTTGGTTGTACATCTCTTTGCTTTTTTTTTAAACGTTAAATATTACAACTATTCCTAATGCTATACAAACTTACTAAACCACTTTATTTCTTCACACCTAAACCAACCTTATAACTACGTCGCCGCCGGAAATCGAATCCTAGACCTCTCATTCACTATCTCATCTCCTTACCGCTGCACCACCTTATAACTACTATGGCTGGTTGTCTTTGCTATGCTTCAACATTGCCAGTTCAAAGAACAAAATTTGACTCTAGATAAAAAAGAGCAATTTTCATTGGTTATCCTACTAATGTTAAAGGATACAAATGTTATGATCATAACAAAAGAAAAACATTCTATTTTAGAGATGTGTTATTTACATAAAACATATTTCCCTTCTCATAAAAAGAAATGAAAGAAATTCAAGAGGAATCAATAATATATTCTCCTGGAGAGATTATATATAATGCACCAGAGTGAGGGTACTATAACAAATCCCACTAGAGAAGATAATACATAACCTCAACTGGAAGAATAAGTGATCTCAAACAGAAAAGAAAATAACTCAGAGCCTGAATTGAAAAACAAAAAAACTAATAAAATGAAACAATCAATGATGAACTGGATGAAACGGACAGCTCCTCTTCAATGGCACACCGGGATATTCAAGTCTCACTACACGTTTGAGCTTTCCATAGAACTCATACACCTCAATCCATCCTAGCTCTCCCCTGGCCACAGACAATCCCGAGTTGTGTATACTCATGGCCTTATTACCAGAATCAACCGTGTGAAACCTAAGGCCATTGACAATGTAGACAGAAAAGGTTCATACGTTTCTGCTAACTGGGCCTTCTGTTAGAGCATGTATGTATGGGTTGTTCACTCGGTTGGCAGGATCTCGCATATGCTCACGGAACCAATTACGGAATTGCTCATGCACAATGTCATCAAACATAAGAGATATGGTGCCATCCACTATAATTGGGTTCTCTTCTATACATTTCTCCGAGAATTGGCTGCATGTAGACGTGTTCATGAAACATAACACTATATATATTATTTGGAATAGAATTGTATAATTCAAGAATTGAGAATCAAGGAACTAACCGCATGAATTCTACCATATATGGATTGATGACAGTGTTTTTTACACTATCATTCGGGTCTTTTTCACCAATTTAGCTATCCTCTTGCATGCATTTTAGTGCATTTTGTTAGAATAGTGTCACGTTTCCATTTTCTTTGTTATTTTCAGGATTTAGGTGAAAATCGCACTTTTGGATATGAATCATGGCGAAACAATGAAGTTTTGGTGCAACGAGATCACCCGTGGTGTGTCAAGGAGTACCGGGACATGTTTCCAGGCCAAAAGACCAAGTTTCGGAGCTCAAAACCGTGCCCAAGGCCAAAATCGAAGACCCGGAGGAAGAAAAGGCACGGGCAACTCTCTGCCCGTGCCAGGCGGTCCGCCTGGGAGCGTCCGACAGATATATATATTTTTTGTAAAGTTGCGAATTTTCATATCTTAGATCATTATTTTGCAGACTTAAACCCTAGAGCTTGTTCTGGGTATTTTTTCTCTTAGAACTACATTATCTTAGCAATTTGGAGCACCAAGGTAGAGATTCGGACATCTTTTAATCTCACCTTGCTAGAAACTTGTGAGTTTAGCCATTCACCGGAGATTGACAACCCTCGGTGGTAACTTTGTATCTCACCTTTTTCAATACTCTATTTTTCAATACAATGATGTTTTCATATATGATTGCTTGTGTTGATTTAGATTTTGATATGAGTAGCTAAGTTTCTAGTTGGTGATAGTGTGTAAATTCGTAGCTAGGGTTCATATTGTGCATGATTGAGTTTTTGAGTCTTTTACTTGTTTAATTGTTTTAATTCGATTTTTTGATCCGACTAAGCCAATATCTTCGTATGAAAGTGTTAGAAACACTAGGACAATTCAAGATCATCGATTCAATAATTATAATTATCAAGTACTGCTTGAACTAAGACTGACAACCTTAGCCAAGTATTAGTATAGATAGGAAGCTTATAAAATACACGTCTACAAATCTGTTTTTGGTGTTTGTTAATTCGAATTACTTTTAAAGCAGTACGAGTTGCACTTTCACGCATAGTTAGAACCCGATGCTTAGAATGAGCATACTATCACCACCTCTCATCATATATTGTTAAGTCAAGCATTTTTAATTTTTTTTCTGAATTTATATAGTTAGTTATTTAGTTAAAGCTAGTTAAGTCCCTAGAGATCGAAATTCGAGGTCATCTTACCTCTGCACTACGTGATTTGTGTAGTTGTGAGTTGCCCTTTGGCTAAAACAAATTTATTTGATTGTTCGAGTCTGACAATCTCGTTCATCAAATTGGCGTCGTTGCCGGGGACTTTAACTCCTTTTTACTCTTTAGTTTGTTTATATTTTCAACATTTAATTTCCAGAATTTAGTAGTTTAGTTTGTTTCCCTTTGATACTCACTTGATTCGTTTCAGGTAGTTTATGCGGAGCACGAGATCTAGTGGAATTCCTCTTGTTGAACCTATTGCGGAGATTGATAGGGTATATCATCAAAGGAAGCGAGATAGTGCTAGAGTTCAAGTAGTGGAGGAAGATTTTTCTGATTCTCTGAGGAGATTTTTAAGCAATCTGATTCTTGGGAAAGTTTTGTGATGGCTCGCCCACTATTGAAATCATGGGTTTAACCCAACCAGGAACGGATGAGAGGTCCAGCTATTGTTCCTTCTGCTGCAACTCGTGATTTGAAGATTAAGAATCACATATTCCAGCAGCTTCCGAAGTTCTACGGATTGGCTAGGGAGGACGTTATGGGATTCTTGAATGACATTGACGATTTCATCAACAATCTCCCAAGGCCTGGAGCAGGGATTACAGATGATGAGCTGAGGATGAAGGTCTTTGCTATGGGGCTTGGTGATAAAGCAAAAGCATGGTTAGGCTCTCTGGAAGCTGGGTCACTCGAGACCTGGGCTAAGGTGTTTTCTGCTTTTATGGAGAAATATTTTCCCCATACTCTGACTACCGCGCTGAAGGCGCAAATCAATGGTTTCAAGCAAGACTATGATGAGACCATCTACACTGCTCTCGAGAGGTTCAAGAACCTCATGAACAAGTGCCCACACCATGGGATGGAACTTTCTGATCTTGTCCAACACTTCTACAATGGGCTCACATATGAGAGTCAACAGGTTGTGGATTTCCAATGCCGTGGAAATATTTGGGAGGAGACCGCCGAAGATGTGTGGGCGTCTTGAAAGGCTCGCGAAGGGATCTCAGTTCAAAGATCCAAGGGGCATGAACACGAGGCGTGTAATTAAAGCTCCAACAAAACCTGAGGTACAGTTGAATGGTGTGAGTGGGAATAGGTTTGATGGCTTCACCCATGAGATGAGTCAGGCTCTTAAGAGCTCGATGGGGCAGCCTCTTTCCAATGAGGTTTGCAGGGTATGCAAGAACTATGGGCATGGGGATCATATGTGTAGGTCTGATCTAGCAAACGATGGTGTTTATTGGGTAGAAGCAGGAGAAGAAGAGGTGTTTGCTGCAGAATTTGGGGAGGCTAGCTATGGGCAAGATGGTAGGAATCCGCGTGGTGGATATTGGAAGAAGGGGGTCCGAAGCAACCAAGGTTATGCACCTCAAAACCAGACCTATGGACCTAACCAAGACCGTAATAATCTCAAATACGATAATGATCATTGTGAGAACCCTACCCCTAGAACCGAAGCACCTAAGTCCAAGTCAGCTGCTCTCTTGGACACTTTGCAGAAGATGGTTAATAATACCCAGGGGTTTATGAAGAGGTATGAGGAAGATTCGGAGAAGACGAGGGGTAGGCTTGATCAATTGGAGGCAAGTACTAGGCTTGCTCACCAAAAGATGCAAGAGCTGATCGACCGTGGATCAAGTAGGGAGCAAGGGAAGTTGCCCAGTAACACGGAGAAGTCGATGTCGATAACCTTGGTAGGAGACCTTCCCGTGGAGATCACCATTAAGAAGGTTGCTGAGTGCAAGTGTTGTGCACAAGGTGAGCCTCCTTTGGATAAGGAGGAAGACAAGGGTCTGGGATTCGATGTGAGGGATGAGGAGGAGGAAGATTCCGAACCAATCCCTGATAGCTTTGATGTTAAGGTTGGGATAGGTGGCCTCGATGATGTCCGTGCTACACTAGATACGGGAGCATTCTCTAATGTGCTCCCGATGAATCTGTATGAGAAGAGTGGTCAAGGAAAGCTAGAGGAGCACAAGGCCATTGTGCAACTGGTGGATGGATCCTTTGTGAGGCCGGAAGGTGTTGTTCGAAATGTCTCTATGAGGATTGGTGGTACTTCTGTTTACACCAGTTTCGTGGTGATGCCGGCATCGCGGTGTGGGATGAATGATGTGGTTCTTTTAGGAAGAGCTTTCTTGACCAAGGTGCAATCTGTGATCGACACCTACAGGGGATCTTGCACCATTGAGGTAGATGGCAAGCAACATACGTTGCAAGCCATTTCTCATCATAAAGTACATTCCATTGATTCTCACGCCATAAGCTTTTTTGGCCTTGCTTCGTTTGTTCACTCTCATTCTCAGGTACTAGGTACGAGAAAGAAATCCATGAAGGGGAAGGCTATTACCCGTCTAGAAAAAAACTGAGGAACAAGAAGAAGTCCAGTCAGAGACTAATAAACAATGGCGCTTTCCAAGAGGCAACCCGGAGTTTTATTGCTTTCTTGCATTGCATGCATACATCGAACAATTTGTTTTTTGATAGTTTTTGGTAGTTTGTGTAATGTTTTGTGCTTTTTGTATGTGTTAGAGTGAAGTTTTTCGAATGTTTCAGTGAGGAAAATGTTTGGAGTGAAAATTTAGTGAGAGGGGCCGAAAAAATTCGGCCCCCAGCCTCTGTAAGTGGGAGGCGCACCGCCTCCCATGGGGGGCTCCAGAGAGTTGGCAACTCTCTGGAGGCGAGAGGCGGACCGCCGCCCATGGGGGGCGGACAGAAAGCCGGGGGCTTTCTGCGAGTGAAAGGCGGACCGCCCCATGTGGGGCGGTCTGCCCCTCAACGCCCGAGAGCTCGGAGCTCTCGGGCGGTGTGGGGCGCACCGCCTCCCTCTCGGGGCAGTCCGCCCCACAACTCCAAAACATTAAAAAACGGGACTTAGTCCCAAATTCCTCCATTCTTCATTCTTCTTCTTCCTACTTACTTCCAAAACCAAAAATCTTCAAAAACCTTTTCTCTTCCATAATTCTTCCAATTCTCCACCAAATTTTGTGTTCTTTAGCTTGAATCTAAGCCCATTACGTGCTCTTCATCTTCATCCGAACAAATCTCTTCATACTTCATCCAATTTCCAGATCTGAGGTAACCTATCAAGAACCCTAATTTTCGAAATTTGGGGGTTTCTTGTTTTTTGCTTCAATTGAGCTTATATGTTGTATCGGTTGCTTGTTTGTGTGTTTATTACATGATTTCTCTATCAATTGCATGCTTAATTTTGTTGGGATGGTTGAATTGGGGCTTTTGCTCAATTAGGATTTCTAAGTCTTGATTGCATTGTTTTGATTCTTTCATGCCTTATTAAATTCGAACAAATTGATATGATGATTATAGATTACTTGGTAGAACACTTGATTGGGTAGATTGTGAGTTTTTTGGTGATTTTCGACCCTATAATATGAATGTTGCCTTATGAATTTGAGGTTATTCATTGTCTAGCATGAGCTTTGATTGTGATATAGTACATGATTGTGATGAATTGCATCATTGTTCTTAGCATAGGTTAGCTAGACTAGAACATGGGTTAAGGGAGTAGAATTAGTCGAAGTTGACACTCGATTACTTGCACACACTGCATTTGCATTAGCATATCGTTTTTTGTTGAGTACAAGAAGCTAATTGCTGCGTTTCAGGTACCATGGGTTGTGATAAGAAGAAATCAGGGACATCCAAGAACAAGAAGGGAAAGGGAGCTGCCTCGAGCTCCCAAGCCAACGAAGCCTATGAACCATCGCTCCAAGCGATCTCCATTCGACTGGATCTCGAGGAGGAAGCTGCAATTAAGCCCCGCCCGATAGTCCGTGACCGCAAAATCCAAATCCCAGCAAGCTATGCTAACACACCGGCCTGCCAAATGCTCTATAGCTTGGAGGGGAGAAGGAACTGGAAGTGGTACACCTCCAACCGGTTCAATGGGTATGATGTATCGCTACTTCAAGAGTTCTACGTAGGATACACAGACCGTGCGGACATGGGGGGGCATCCCAATATGGAACACACTATTGTCGTGGACCCCAATCGATTTCTGACTTTATCCACTTAGGGGAACGGGAGTTCACCGGGAGTGAACACGTATACAAGTACTCGAGGGAAGGCCGGGTGATTGACGACATCGTCACAGAGATAATTTGCCACAGGGATTATGTGTACCCATATCACTACAAGGAAAACTGACTTTAGCGACGCATGTCATCCGTCGCTATATGTTAGCGATAGCGACGGATTGTCCGTCGCTAAATAGGACGTCGCGAAAAGTGGCGTCGCTAAAATAAAAAGCGACGGTTAAACCCAACCGTCGCAAAATAATAGCGACGGATAAACCTATCCGTCTCCCTAGTGGTCGTTGACCATTATGGAGACGGAACAAATTATCCGTCGCTATTATTTTGCGACGGATGGGTTTAACCGTCGCTAAATGGATGGGACACGTGTCCTTCCCTGGCCAAGTGCTCAGTGCGACAGATAGAGTCATCCGTCGCTATATTTTATTTATACATATATATATATATATATATATATATATATATATATATATATATATATATTATATATATATATATATATATATATATATATATATATATATATATATATATATATATATATATATATATATATATATATATATATATATATATATATATATATATATATATTTTTTTTTTTTTAATTTTTGTTATTGTTTTCAAATTATGTTTGTTATTCGAGTTAAAATTGAATGCGCCCGAGATTTATGTACGATGATTGACGGTACGAAACTATAAATTTCATTCAACAAACTAAAATTGTACGTACAGAAATACTAAAATGTACGAACATAAACATAAAAAACCGAGCATCTCAAAATGTACAGAGATGCAATCCTACAATGTACGAACATAAAATAAAAATACTAAAACTACTAGCTACTTCTCTGCCTCTGCGTTCTCCTCGGCCTCTGCGTTCTCCACCCCACCCAAAGCTCTAGCATGGTGGTGCGACTGGATGAGAGGAGGGTCCCGGTTCCAGTACGCTTCCCACAGCGGCCGAGAAGCCGTGTCAATCCATAGGGGCCATTTTCCCTCCTTGCTCCAGTCAGTTTGACTCTCATCATCGTATGCATGTGGATGCTAGATCCTCGGACAAAGAACGCATTCCACAACTCCTCCATATGAGCAGGAGGCATATAGTAGTAGTTCTGCAATATATATTCAATGTACATAAGTGAAATGAAACACAATTTACCTAAATGTTACACTTAATTAGTGAGCGTCGCCTACTCAATAACCTAAGGTTGCGGTCTAACATAATCATGGGCACCGCCTACCCAACATCATGAATGCGGGCGTAAAGTTATTAAATACAAATAAAGTACCTTCAATTCCTCGAAAAACTGCTCCTTTGCGAACATAGGAAGCGTACTCCACCTTTCACCCCCACTCCCTGGCTCTGGAAGCGTATGAAATCTTCTACGGATGATGTTACCCAACTTTCTATTAGCTTCAGGCGGGTGAAACCTGTAACACATATTTAAAAAATAATTATGGATACCCACAACTATATAAAAACAATTAAATACAAACTTTAAGTACAAAACTTACATGGGACCCTGCCCAACAGACAAGACAGGCAGCCCATTGTCGCCGCCCTGGGGCAGTGCTTGACCATCGTCGCCGCCCTGGGGTTGTGCTTGACCATCGACGCTCATTGTCTTGATTGTTAGTTAACTTATTGTCAGTTAATAAGTTGTCACTTAATAAGTACAGACGAGGACTCGGAAAGCAAGGAAAGTTTGTAATGTTTACTCTATGGATACCAGGAAATAAAGTCCATCTATTAGTAGGTCACGCGATGATCATATTATTAGTTTGGTCCTATGGTGTGTTCAGTTAAATACAATCAGTTCGCTTAAATGTCAGTAAGGCTTGCCAATGGGTGCAAACCAATAAAACGCTTACTGATCGATAGTAAACGTATAGTATTAGTTATCACCCAATGTAAGCCTAATCCAACACTTCCAAACTAATATATGTATATCATCATCACACTTTATAAAATGATTAAATATTAACCAAAATCGTAAAAGTCTACTTCCAGAATAGATTGATAGATTACATCTATTTCAATCTACTTTAATAAACTAAAAATTACTCAAAATAAATATAAATAATTAAATTAACTAACTAACATAATTAACCAGATTTATTTAACTGAATTAATCTATATTATACTAATTACAGTAAATATAATCAATTAACAGCCTCTCATTAATTAAAAAAAATTATAAAATTAAATAAGAAACCGAAAAAATGGAAGAACAAACTGATTATTGCTATACAACATATATAATCTAACAATTTACAACTAGAAAAATCATAATTAAGCACAAAAATTAGAAAGCCCCAAAAATAGGGTTAGGGTTCTAACCTTTTATTTGGGCAGAGAATCTGAGCTGGTGGCAGTGGTGGATTTGAGGCACCGTCGAATCCTCTACATCCACAAACAAGAAACACAAACAAACAAAGGGAAGAAGATAGAGTCAGATTTGAAACCAAATCAAATGAGAGAAGAAAAATTCGCAGATAAGAAAGGGTAAGAAGATACAAAACATAAACACGAGACTTACCGTGGTGATATGGTCGAGGTGGTGGTTGTGGTGGTGGAGCCGATCCGTGGTGGTGGTGGTGGTGGATTTGATATGGGAGGAGAAGAAGGAGTTAGGGTTTGAAGAGATTTGGAATGGAGAAGTGAATGAATCTGTACAGACGATGACGTCTGTATAGTCGACACTTAGCGACGAATAGACTTATCCGTCGCTAGGTGTTCATTTATTTATTTTTTTTCAATTTCTTTATTCTGGTCAACAGAGTTAGCGACGCATAGACTTATACGTCACTAATTTAGCGACGGATAAAATTTATCCGTCGCTACGTTGATGCCGGATTGACCCTTTCCAATGACGAACTGGGCTTAGAGCGCAGTTCGTCATTATCCGTCGCTAATTAGTGATGGATAGTATCTGTATCTACTAATCCGTCGCTAAATGCCTGATTTCTTATAGTGTATGGTAATAGACCGGAGAGACTTGAGAGGAAGGACCTCAATCTTGGGGCTAGGACGGCTATGAAGTTCATCATGGCCAATCTTATTCCTCGGACCAATGATACTTCGATTCAGCCATGGTATGCAGAGCTTATCTACTGTCTTTTGGGTAGGCATCGTATTGACATCGACAACATCATCTATGAAGAGTACGAGAGGCATTGGAACAAAAAGAAGAAGCCCTTTGTCTTTCCTTGCGTGATCACCGCCTACTGCAAGTACCACGGGGTTGATGGTATTGATGAGACGGGCTCAGTCACCTCGGCCTTGAATCCAGCATCTATCACTGAGCAGGAGCATTGGTTCCGTCAGACCATACCTTCAGCTGCCGCCGCCGATGATGCACCACCTTCCTCACCCCCTGCGAGTGATGGGGATGACATGGAGACCGATGATCGGGACCCTATTCCAGACACCGCCGCTCCTAGTGGGTCACAACAGCCACCGCAGGTCGCACGTGGTTCCCGAGGATTTGATTTTACTGAGCTCAGGACCTACCTCGATGACAGATTCTGTGGGTTCGATGCCAATGTTGCAACTCTGACCACCACTGTACAGTGTTTGCAGCATACTCTTGATGGATATGTTGCCCAGTGCAACAGTGATTCGGAGCTCGCGGAGGAGCATCGTCGGAACGATAGGCAGCTCATTTTACAGCAGCAGATGCTCTTGGACCGGCAGCAGGAGACCCTACAACAGTCCCAGGATCTTCTCTCTGACATGTGGAACGACTATTATGGGGATTACGACCCGGATTACTAGTGTTTTCACATGTCCATTCTGGTATACTCAGCCGACAGAGGCCACACATTCGGTAACATCTAGTATCACTTTATATTCCTCATTCTCTCTTTTCCTGGGGACCAGCTTGAGCTTCATGTGGGGGGGGGGGTGTTATGTGAACTATGATGTTAGTATTGTATGACTTGTGTCGTCGAGTATTGTATCTTGTACCTTTGTTTGCACGTTTACTGCTTTCTTAGGATTTAGTTTGTTCGTATGCATTCATCCTTAGTCTAGTTTTGCATGATGTTGTGTGGAGTTTATTGCCAATTTTTTTTGAACTTTTTTATTGTATGGACTAAGTGCTTGTGACCATTGCCCATACATTGCATCTCTATGGAATAGTTTGAGGTTTGTCTCGCTTGGCTTGTCATATTTGTATGTGCACTAGTTAAACTTGGTAGTCTCGACAACACTATGTGATGTTTTCTCTACTGCGGTTCGCGAAGGCCTTATAACATGTTGCATGTTAGAGTCTTTGGTTGTATCCTCGTGTAATTATGTACCTAAGAGGCAACAAGTCTTCACCTTGCTTTTTGAGATTGCTAAATGCCTAGGAAGGAGGGTAGAGTGAGGTGTGTAATCCTTTGTTTGAAACATATTCTAACGAATAGGTTTGGGGAGGGGGTTACCATTACTATGACTTGTTTTTCGTATAGTTGAGTCGTGTTGAGTTTGTTTTTCTTTTTCTTGTGAGTTTGTGCTCCAACTTATTCTTTCAAATAGGTTTGGGGAGGTCGTTGTAGTGTCATTGTTATTTCCTTTCGTTGTACTTTCATTGTGCTACCGCTGGCTATAAAATAAAAAAAGAGAAAACAAAAAAAATCGAAAATTCCAGAATCTGGAAAAAAGAAAAAAAAGAAAAAAAAGAATAAGACCCAAAAAAACAAAAGAAGGGTCCAAGCAAGCCAAAAAGCAATTTTAGCAAAGTATTGCATTATTTTTAGCTTTTGTAGTAGTTCGTAATCGAGTTGTAAAATTTTCCTTATGTTCTCGTATCGCCTAGTCCAAGGCTTGTTCTAGACCACCCTCGTCCTGCCATTCAGGAAGTGGTGAAGAGTTTTTGCTTTAAGAGTCGGGTAGAATAGGGGGAGTGTTGTCTTTTAGGGAACCCTCTTTCGTTTGATGAGAGCCAGTATTGGTTTGACCTCTCTTGAGGGAAAGTCTCACTTGGTGAACAGTAGTAAGCCCTCAGTTTCATAGCACGGGGCAACCATTTGTATTTTAATATGCATCATTACGTCGTCATTGACTAGGTCCAGGTAGAGAATATTACGAGAGACTCCCTTGTTTAACAAAGTGCATATGTGAATGTGTATAGGTTCAATCGAGACATTCCTCAACCTACTTCCATGTTATGATTTGTATGGTCTTTGTTCATAAGCATTTGGTAGATACAATTGATTAGTTTTTCTTGTTTGGCATGAGACTCCTCTTTGTGTTGCATGTAGGTTGCATAGAGTCTAGCTAGTTGCTTGAGGACAAGCAAAGGTTCGGTTTGGGGAGTTTGATGACATTGTTTTTTACACTATCATTCGGGTCTTTTTCACCAATTTAGCTATCCTCTTGCATGCATTTTAGTGCATTTTGTTAGAATAGTGTCACGTTTCCATTTTCTTTGTTATTTCAGGATTTAGGTGAAAATCGCAGTTTTGAATATGAATCATGGCAAAACAATGAAGTTTTGGTGCAACGAGATCACCCGTGGTGTATCAAGGAGTACCGGGACATGTTTCCAGGCCAAAAGACCAAGTTTCGGAGCTCAAAACCGTGCCCAAGGCCAAAATCGAAGACCCGGAGGAAGAAAAGGCACGGGCAACTCTCTGCCCGTGCCAGGCGGTCCGCCTGGTGTTCGGCGGTCCGCCTGGGAGCGTCTGACAGATATATATATATATATATATATATATATATATATATATATATATATATATATATATATATATATATATATATATATATATATATATATATATATATATATATATATATATATATATCTATATATATATATATTATCTATCTATATATATATATTTTTTTTTTTTTTTTTTTTTGTAAAGTTGTAAATTTTCATATCTTAGATCATTATTTTGCCGACTTAAACCCTAGAGCTTGTTCTGGGTATTTTTCTCTTAGAACTACATTATCTTAGCAATTTGGAGCACCAAGATAGAGATTCAGACATCTTTTAATCTCACCTTGCTAGAAACTTGTGAGTTTAGCCATTCACCGGAGATTGACAACCCTCGGTGGTAACTTTGTATCTCACCTTTTTCAATACTTTTTTTTTTAATACAATGATGTTTTCATATATGATTGCTTGGGTTGATTTAGATTTGATATGAGTAGCTAAGTTTCTAGTTGGTGATAGTGTGTAATTCGTAGCTAGGGTTCATATTGTGCATGATTGAGTTTCTGAGTTTTTTACTTGTTTAATTGTTTTAATTTGATTCTTTGATCCGACTAAGCCAATATCTTCATATGAAAGTGTTAGAAACACTAGGACAATTCAAGATCATCGATTCAATAATTATAATTATCAAGTACTGCTTGAACTAAGACTGACAACCTTAGTCAAGTATTAGTATAGATAGGAAGCTTTCAAAATACACGTCTACAAATCTATTTTGGTGTTTGTTAATTCAAATTACTTTTAAAGCAGTACGAGTTGCACTTTCATGCATAGTTAGAACCCGATGCTTAGAATGAGCATACTATCACCAGCTCTCATCATATATTGTTAAGTCATGCACTGTTAAATTTGTTTTCTAAATTTATATAGTTAGTTATTTAGTTAAAGCTAGTTAAGTCCCTAGAGATCGACACTCGAGGTCATCTTTGATGATGTCGTTTTTCACCAATTAAATTTGTTTAATAGCCAAAGAACACTTATCACTACACAAACTAGAGTGCAATGGCAAGTTGTCCCCGAGTGTCGTTCTCTCGGGACCTAACGTGGCTTTGTTTGTGGTTTTTGCTAGTTATTTCAGACAACGTGTTCAAGTGTTTATAGAATTGTTTCTTAGAACAAAGCAACGAGAAATCAGATTGTTGTAATCAAGTTTGGAAAACGGTTGGTGGTAGAAATCAAATACACATGCATGGGTTACGAATATGCTCACAAGTTCAGTGCGTAAAACCTTCGATCAAGTCTGCTAAGCAACTCGTCTAGGTAACTTTCAAGACACACATCATGAAAGGTCACTATCAATAATTTAGAGGTGCTTGTCACTAACACCATTTATCTAGCATGCTGCAAATCTCTAACATACAATCCTATAGCTTTCATTGACCAACGAGTTTGTCACTATACTCAATTCGAATATATTTTATAGGCAACTAAGAATCATATGAAGGAATTTGCAGCAAGATTGACTCACAACCTCATGTAAGCATAAACATAACCCATAGCATGCATATTCTACATTCTACCACCAACACAAAGGATTTAGCTACTCATATTCATCAACATAGACATCAAATCATATGAATTGTAAATAGAATACATCAAATCAAACTACTAGACAAGAGATAATGATACAATGTTACCACCAAGCTGTCAGTAAATCGGTGGTATTGATGAAAACCTCTCCGTAGATGAAACAATGGATGCAATCCTATGCCAAAGCCTTTAATCCAATCTAAAATACAATGTAATCTGAGTTTTCTCTGAGTTTTGGGGCTTAGGAGCTCTGCCAAAACGAAGCCAATGTTCAAAAGTATGGAAAAAGTAACTGAAAATCAGATTTAAGAAGGAAAATCCGAAAACGTAACCGCTGCCAAGCGGAGTGCTTGGCAAGCGAAGCGCTTGGGCCATCCAAGCGCTTCGCTTGGCTGCTGTGCCAAAACTCCTGGAAAATGAAGCGGAGCGCTTCACTATTCCAGGCGCTTAGCTTGGCTCCTGGGCAGATTTTTGTCTTCCAACTCAATCTTTTTTCCCTCGTACGGCCTGATGAATGTGTATTTTACACTTTCATTCGAGTCTTTTTCACCTAATTTAGCTATCTTCTATGATAATTTAGCTATATTTTAGTACATTTTATTAGAATAGTGTCACGTTTCCCTTTAGATTTATTTTACAGGTTTTGGTTGAAATTCGGAGATTTCGGGGCAATTATATTGAAGTCTACAAGGAATTGGTGTTCCAGAAGCCTATTTGGAGTATCTGAAGGTTTCCGGATAGGATTTGGAGTCCTGGGGCCGAATCTGGAGGTTAGAAGGCTACTAGAAGTCATAAACCGAGTCCGAAAAGGTGAACAAATCCAAAACCGCGTCGAAAACGCGGAAATTCCGCGTTTAGACTGTGGGGCGAACCGCCGGAGGCCAGAGGCGAACCGCCGCAGGCATAATTCGGGCCTATATATAGTGCTCAGTTTTCTCTCCGAAAATCAGATCTTTCCAAGCCTACTTTCTCACCTCTCTCTATAGTTTTAGGTAGGAACTTCCCAGGGCCTGTCCTGGGAGTTCCGTAGCTTAGGGGATACTTTTTCATAGCAGATTGGAGCGCATAGGATCGCAATCATCCGGAGATTGACAACCTTCGGTAACTTTGTATCTTACAGTTTTTATCTACTTATTTTATTCTTCTTTCAATATGTTTTCTTCTATGATTGCTATTGATTGCATGCCTATTATGAGTAGCTAAACTTATCGTTGGTGGTAGTATGTGAATTCTTAGCGAGGGAAGATAATCATGCTAATGGCTATATCACGCATTATACTCCGTGTCATTGCTTTATTTCGTTGATCAGTTGCAACCAAAATTCTCGTATGTTGTATTGATTATTATGCACACATGGACACTTGTCAACCAATCAGACCAATTATCTTCGTAGTGTTGAATAATTACGGAACACATTAGGACGTTAGTTGTTGATGAGTCAGACCCATATTATCTTCGTAGTGCTTAATACTTGCAACAGGACAGAAGATTGATTCAAAGATCTCTATGCAAGACCGAGGAATTTATGCATGATTATCGACCCATTATGTTAAGAAGGACCATACTATCACCAATCTCCATTATCTGCTTGAAAACCCCGATTGCTTTCTATCTGTTGTTTTATATTCTTAATTAGATTTGATAAAGCTAGTATAGTCCTGAGAGAACGACACTCGAGTCATTCTACTACTACACTACAGTTTTCGTTGTAGTAGTGGATTGCCTTTGGCTAAATACAAATTTATTTGATTGAATCTGACACGTTCATCAAATTGGCGCCGTTGCCGGGGAACTATACTCCTTTTTTCTGTTTAATTTATATTTACAGCTTTAGATTCCTATTTCTTTTAGTTTTCCTTTTTAATCTCTCTCTGCTTTCCTAGTCTGTTTCTAATACTCCTTTCCTAGCTTTAGTAGTATTCGATATCCAGAAATTTTCTCGATTTTTGAAATTTCTAACAAGGCTAAATTTTAGTTTTGAGTTACTCCTGATACAGATTTCCAGGTATGACGACCTTAAAAGCCCGCTTGACACCAACGTTCTCGCAAGTCAGGAGGGGGTCAGCTATATACTTGGAAGAAGAGTTATCGGGGTACGAGATAACAAGCACCATAGTGAGAAGGATACCAAGGTTCGAAGAAGGAGAGGATATGAATCCAATAAGCTTCATCAGATCCTATGAAGAGGAGATAGCAAAAGTTCCTGCAAAGGGATTCACCGAGGATATATTATGCAGGAAATTATTTCCTTTGCTTTGGGATATGAACCGAGGATATGGATAGCAAGGTTAGCACCAGAATCACTGAAGACCTGGAGCCAAGTAGTAGAGGAGTTCTTGGCACGTTTCATGCCTTACCATGAGACAATTGCACTACGGAATCGGATCGAATACTTCAAGCAAGGAGAATACGAGCGGTTCTGTGACACCTATGAACATTTTGAGCTGTATAAACGTGAGTGCCCCCACCACCGTTTCGACGATGGAGAGCTGATTTGGTTTTTTGTTGGAGGACTACGAGATGAAGTTAGGCTTCAAATAGATGGGATATGTGGAGGTTTGGAAGAATGTACAGTTGAAGAGGAAGTGAAGGTCTTTCAAACGTACACCAATGGATCTGCACAATCCGAGAAAATCATGTCGAACGAAGTCGCCAACATATACTCAAATCAAAACGAAACTGAGGAGGTATACGACAGCTATTCTGAGGACGAAGACCTCAGTGAGGAGGAGGAACTTGCATTTTACGCAGGAATCAAAGCCATTGAGAGTGTCTTCGAAGTAACACACGCAGGGTAGGTTGAGAACAATCTTCGCATCGAGAAGGCTTTTGAAGCGATCGAAGTAACTGAGCAACTGATCAAAGAGCTTAGCCTACTAAAGTGTGGAAGGTGTGGTAATGAAGTCGAGGATGCCCCACCGGAAGTAGTAAGCAAACCACCCGAGGTGACGAGCGAATCACCTCCCGACTCCAAGGAACAGGACAATCCTAATCCTGGCGAAGAGATAACTGAAGCTGATTCCGAGCAGCCTCCAGCTGATGCTACCAAGGAGAATGAGTACGAAGAGGTGAATCTACTGCTCCGAGGAGGCAAGATGACCAAAATTCCTAACTTTGTACGTCCTAAGCGGACGAAATCTACTGAGGACAATAATAGAGGGGCAAGTACAGAACAAGAGGTTGGAGGAAGCCCAGAAGAACCTCAAGAAGTTCCAGGTAAGAATGATAAACCAAGACCATCTGTGATAGACATAGATGATGATGAAGCCGAGGAAGGAACCAGTATGCCAGGAGGACTCCACAAATCTTCCAATCCATATGTGCCTCCGAAGCCACATGTCCCATACCCGAGTCGGATCAAACCAGTCAAAAAGGATATTCAAGATTCACCCCTATTCCAAAGACTGTCAAAGGTGGAGGTCAATGTGCCACTCTTAGAGTTGATCCAGAATATTCCAGCTTATACGAAATTCTTTCGTGAGATCAAGAACAAAAGGATTACTTCAGGAAAGGAAGTGAATGGGGTTGAAACGGTCAATTCGATTGCCGGATTGCCGATAAAGAAAAAGGATCCTGGTAGCTTCATCATCAACATAGCCATAGGGAATGGACGAACGACGCAGGCAATGCTTGACTTAGGAGCTAGCATTAACTTAATGCCGTATTCGGTATACAAGGCCCTGGAACTCGGAGAATTAACACCAACTGATATGGTGGTCCAAATGGCGGACCAAAGTGTGAAGAGGCTAGTCGGGATAATAGAAGACATCCTTGTGAAAGTGGACAAATTGATAATCCCAGCTGATTTTGTGGTAATGAAATCCGCGGACGAGGGAAAGAGCCATATCCCTGAGCACATAGTACTACTGGGGAGACCATTCATGGCAACTACCAACACATGCCTAGAACTTAAGGGTAAGAAAATAACTATGGAGGTAATGGGCGAAAAGATTGAGTTGGTAGGATGCAGCGTCAGAGACAAGGAAGTTGCGGAGGAATTAAAATTTGTCGATTGGTACGAGTCCGCAATTCCAGAATTTCATCATAGCCATGGCGACCGCGAACCACTTGAGGAAGCACTTACAATGCAAGCTGAGGCGTGCTACATGACCCAATAAGCGAGGGAACTAGTGGAAATAATGGATAGCACCCCAGAAATCCCCGTAGGAGAAGAGGTACTTAAACCTTTGGATGAGGAAGAAGAAGAAAGAGGGTTTCCTGAAGAACCTAGCTTAGAATTGAAGCCGCTTCCTGCACACCTAAAGTATGTGTATTTAGGAGAAAATCGGAAAAAGCCTGTGATTGTCTCATCACATCTCGCAGACGATGAAGAAGGTAAGCTGATTGAAGTTTTGAAGGAAAATTCCGCAGCTATAGGATGGGGGATCAGCGATATCAAAGGAATTAGCCCTACAAGATGCGTGCACAACATCACTCTTGAACAAGATGCCAAACCTGTTAGGCAACCTCAGCGAAGGATAAATCCAGCAATGCAAGAGGTGGTAAAAAAGGAGGTGATTAAGTTGTTAGATGCTGATATGATTTGCCCTATTCCAGATAGTCGATGGGTGAGCCCGGTACATGTAGTACCTAAGAAATCGGGAGTCACGGTGGAAGAGAATGAGAAGGGAGAATTGGTACCAGTTAGGAAGACCACTGGATGGCGGATGTGCATTGACTACAGAAGATTAAATGCCGCCACTAAAAAAGACCACTTCCCTTTACCATTTATAGATGACATGCTAAACCGCCTTGCGGGGCGGAAGTTCTATTGTTTTCTTGATGGTTTATCAGGTTTCTACCAGATTCCGATTGCACCAGAGGATCAGGAGAAGACGGCATTCACTTGCCCATTTGAAACATTTGCCTATAGGAGGATGCCATTTGGACTATGCAACGCTCCCGCCACTTTTCAAAGGTGCATGCTTTCTGTTTTCTCTGACATGGTAACCAAATTTGTTGAAGTTTTTATGGATGATTTTTCCCTTTTTGGTGATTCATTTGATGAATGCTTGCAAAGATTAGATCTAGTTTTAAAAAGGTGCATTGAATGCAACTTGACCTTAAGCTGGGAGAAGAGTCATTATATGGTTAGAGAAGGCATTGTTCTAGGACATGTAGTTTCTGAAAGAGGTATTGAGGTAGATAAGGCTAAGATAGAAATCATTGAAAAACTTCCCCCGCCGACTTGCGTGAAAGAATTGCAATCTTTTCTTGGCCATGTAGGATTTCATAGGAGGTTTATTAAAGATTTTTCGAAAATTGCTAAACCTTAAAGTAGCTTGCTTGCTAAAGATGTGGTTTTCCATTTCTCTAATGAATGCCTAGTTGCCTTTAATACTCTTAAGGAAAAGCTTGTTTCTGCCCCCATTGTTGTGCCGCCTGAGTGGAATCTACCTTTCGAGATTATGTGTGATGCTTCGAATTTTGCTATGGGTGTTGTTTTATGCCAAAAAGTTAATAAGCAGTATCGTGTGATTTATTATGTTAGTAAGACTCTAGACTCCGCGCAGGTTAATTATACAACAACCGAAAAGGAATTTTTAGCTGTTGTGTTAGGAAACTTGTAATTTTGATGAGCAATTAACCATGCTAAATTAAGAACAGTCCAGTAACTAGTACTCTTAAGGTCCATAGGTTTTTAGAATTTTAAGGACATTGTAAAAGAGGAACGTTTGCTGATGACTTAGATAGGTGTTAGATAAGTTATTTCTTTTGTGGATGACGTACTTTATTTTCTGAGAAGAAAATAATTTATTGACACATTTGTGTATGACGTATTTTATTTTCTGAGAAGAAAATAATTTATTGACACTTTAGCGTATGATGTATTTTATTTTCTGAAAAGAAAATATCTTATTGATGCTTAGCTTTAATTAATCTTATTTTCTGAAAAGAAAATGACCTATTGAAGCATTTGCTGAAGATGTATTTTGTTTATTACAAACAAATTATTGAAGCAAATAAGAAACCGGTCAGAATCTTGAAGACTTTTGAAGATCTGAAGACTTGAAGATTGCTGAAGACTGGTAAGGCACGTGTTGCTCAGAAAGTGAAATTTTCAGCAACAGCATTGCATAAGTGAAAATCTGAAAGACAGAGTAGGTTGTGCTTGCTGAAACTGAGAATGAACACTTGCTGATGAACATATGTGACCTCTTGCTGAATGTACGTGATTTTGCGCTCCAATGTTACTGTTTGAATTCTATTCAAAAGTGCATTTAATGCAAAGCTTACACGCGAAGGACATGAAGACTAGAAGACAAACAAAGGTTGCTGCTGAAAGTACAAAAGCAAGATAGTGACATGTTAAGGAACAAAAGCCTTAGGATTTGAAATTCAAACGGCTCCTTACTTGCACTATAAATAGAGGTCATCCGGCAAAGAGTTGAAGTGTGTCAACAACGTGATCAAACTCTCACTTGTGCTTAAAAACTCACAAACCTTCAAACTCTCTTACTGCCATTGATCCGTTCCAAGACTTAAAGCTTGAAAAAGCTACTTGTGAAGAAGTAGAACAAACTCGGCTAAGAAATTAGTTAAGTGTTCTTTCTTTCGAACAAGAACAAGTCTTGACACCAGAAACAATCAAACTTGTTTACTGCAAAGTATTCCAAGTTGTGTTTCTTAGATTACTTGTTGTAACTGAATAAGTTATAATTAAGTCATCTCACCCCAAAACTCTCTAACTGAAAATACACCCTTTCAGGCGTGATATTCAGGGGGAACTTAATCGAGCAAAGTTTTGCTGATTAAAAGTACCAAGTTTGGTGGAGAACAATGTTGAGTTCTCTAGTTTAGGTTGGAGACAAAGCAAGGTTGCTTTGGTTTCTGTTGAATCACTTTAGATAGGAGATTGTAAGGAACCTCAATCATATCTTAGTGGATTCAGTCCTAGAAAGAACAAAGTGGATTAGTTGAGAGATTACGCCACTCTCAGATACCACTATAAAAGCGTTTGTGTGATTTACTTACTGCATTTATGTTAGGAAACTTGTAATTTTGATGAGCAATTAACCATGCTAAATTAAGAACAGTCCAGTAACTAGTACTCTTAAGGTCCATAGGATTTTAGATTTTTAAAGGACATTGTAAAAGAGGAACGTTTGCTGATGACTTAGATAGGTGTTAGATAAGTTTTTATCTTAGTGGATGACGTACTTTAATTTCTGTGAAGAAATTAATTTATTGACACTTTAGCGTATGATGTATTTTATTTTCTGAAAAGAAAATATCTTATTGATGCTTAGCTTTGATGTAACTTATTTTCTGAAAAGAAAATGACCTATTGAAGCATTTGCTGAAGATGTATTTTGTTTATTATAAACAAATTATTGAAGCAAATAAGAAACCGGTCAGAATCTTGAAGACTTTTAAAGATCTGAAGACTTGAAGACTTGAAGACTTGAAGATTGCTGAAGACTGGTAAGGCACGTGTTGCTCAGAAAGTGAAATTTTCAGCAACATCATTGCATAAGTGAAAATCTGAAAGACAGAGTAGGTTGTGCTTGCTGAAACTGAGAATAAACACTTGCTGATGAACATATGTGACCTCTTGCTGAATGTACGTGATTTTGCGCTCCATTGTTACTGTTTGAATTCTATTCAAAGGTGCATTTAATGCAAAGCTTACACGCGAAGGACATAAAGACTAGAAGACAAACAAAGGTTGCTGCTGAAAGTACAAAAGCAAGATAGTGACATGTTAAGGAACAAAAGCCTTAGGATTTGAAATTCAAACGGCTCCTTACTTGCACTATAAATAGAGGTCATCCGGCAAAGAGTTGAAGTGTGTCAACAACGTGATCAAACTCTCACTTGTGCTTAAAACTCACAAACCTTCAAACACTCTTACTGCCATTGATCCGTTCCAAGACTTAAAGCTTGAAAAAGCTACTTGTAAAGAAGTAGAACAAACTCGGCTAAGAAATTAGTTAAGTGTTCTTTCTTTCGAACAAGAACAAGTCTTGACACCAGAAACAATCAAACTTGTTTACTGCAAAGTATTCCAAGTTGTGTTTCTTAGATTACTTGTTGTAACTGAATAAGTTATAATTAAGTTATCTCACCCCAAAACTCTCTAACTGAAAATACACCCTTTCAGGCGTGATATTCAGGGGGAACTTAATCAAGCATAGTTTTGCTGATTAAAAGTACCAAGTTTGGTGGAGAACAAGGTTGAGTTCTCTAGTTTAGGTTGGAGACAAAGCAAGTGTGATTTGGTTTCTGTTGAATCGCTTTAGATAGGAGATTGTAAGGAACCTCAATCATATCTTAGTGTATTCAGTCCTAGAAAGGACAAAGTGGATTAGTTGGGAGATTACGCCACTCTTAGATACCACTCTAAAAGCGTCTGTGTGATTTACTTACTGCATTAAGCTTTCAGCAAATTATATCTGTTTGTACACAGTCACTCACATCACTTGCTGAAACACTTTACTTGCTGAAAAAGCACTTATTGTTTCAAAGACTTCCGCTCTCTGATTTTAAGTATCAGCAAACCAAGCTACTGTAAAGTAACTTACGCTTGCTGAGAAAGTTAAGTATCAGCAATCTCATTACTGAAAAGTAATAAGTACTTGCTGAGAAAGTTTTAAACGACAAAAGTTTGAAAAGACTATTCACCCCCCCCCCCTCTAGTCTTTTCTTGTTGTTTAAAGGGACCAACAAGTGGTATCAGAGCAGGAGGTTCTTTAGCCTTCTGCACTGAACCTAGATCCCCTTAAGTGCTTTCCGTAAATCTCTTTCACTTGATCAGTTTGGTAGTGCTTTGCTGACAGGATGTCTTTAGGAGATGCTCCCTTGCTGAAGCTGGAAAATTACGAGAAATGGCGAAACAACATGATGTTACATCTTGAGGCCATTAGTGATGAAATGGTCACCGTCATTAATGATGGACCTATCAAGATCACTAAGGTTGAAAGGAGTTTCCCTCATAGAACCACTGAAGCTGGAAAGGAAACCATCCAAGGCGAACCTTCAGATACTGTTGTGCCAAAACCAAGAGAGGAATGGACTTCTGACGAAGCTAAGAGATTCCGTCTTGATGGACAAGCAAGAAATATCATCATCAGATCAACTCCGGATACCATACAGTGCAAACTGTGGGGTGCTAAGACTGCTAAGGAGGCTTGGAAAATGGTTCAAGATCTTTGTGCTGGATCTGACAAGACCAAGGAAAACAAACTTGAAGTACTTAAGCTGAAGTTTCAAAACTTTAAGCAAGGTGCTAACGAGTCACTGGAAGACTTGGACTTCAGATTCACAACTCTTGTTAGTGAAATGGCAGCGCTGGGTGTTGGAAATTTTTATTCAGATTCTGAGAAAGTGAAAACTATCATCAGGAGTTTGAATCAAGAATGGATCCATACTCAGAATTTCTATTATAATCAAGGAATGCCTGACATTACACCAACTGAGTTGTTCTCTCATCTTGCTACTGTCAATTATGAGACAAAGCAAAGAGAAAATGTGTTTGCTGAAAAATCGCAAAACATTGCTGTTGCTGTAAAGCCGTCATCTTCTGAAAAGAAGAATGATAAAGAGCCTGCTGATGAAAATGCTTTAGTTGTTAAAAACATGAAGAAATTCATCAGTAAGGAACTTGAAAGGCGAAAAGCAAAAGAGAAGCTGAAAAAGCATCTTGGTAATAACTACCATAAGTACAAGAATTATACTAGCTCGCTGAACAAGCAAGCTCAGCAAGCTACATCATCAGAAGAGCCAGCAGTTGGAAATGATCTATGTTTTTACTGCAAAAAGCCTGGACACTTCAAAGCTAATTGCCCTTTGCTGAAAGGCAAATCTGCTGAAAAGAAGAAGAAGTTCAAAAGAGCTTTCATTGCTGAAGAAAAGAAGAAGCTTCAAGCAAAAATCGATGCATTGTGCATTGAGACAAGCTCCGAAGACAGTGAGGATGAAAGTTCAGACACCGACGATGAGGAAGCCACTCTAGATGTGGAGATTGGCAAAGAAGTGTGTGGAATAGCTATGGAAGCTTATCCAGATGTGTCGAACTACGAATTCTGCCTCATGGCCGGTCAGGTAAATGATTCTACCCCTGACTCAGATTCAGACAGTGAAGACGAGATTGACCTTGACAAGATTCAAGGAGAAATCGAAAGATTTGAGAAAACTCTCAGCAAACAGCAAGAAAAACTTCAACTTGCTGAAACTCTGACCAAGCAAACTACTGAAAAGTACGTTTTGCTGAAGGAAGAGACAAGAGAAAAGGATGCTGAAATAAGGCGCCTTAAGAAGTTGATTGCTGAGGCTGCAGAGAAAAATTCTCAAATGGCATTAGAATTAGAAGAGTATCAGTCCTCAATTCTAAAGTTACTTGCTGAAATCCAAGAAATGAAAAAGATGAAAATCAATTTCAAATCTTATGTGGAAGCGAGTAATACGCTGACTGAACTAAACTCTTATTTGAGAGACCCATCTCAGAAAGAAGGTTTAGGAGCAACGTCTGAAGGTGATAACGTAGAAATCTTGAGAAAAGATAAATCACCTATCTCCTTTGTACGTGCTACTGATAGTAGTTCACCAATGATCTATCAGTTTGGTCAAACTAAGGTTTCTGAAACATGCAATCAAGTACCTATGACCATAAAGCCCGCTGTTGCTGCTCAAAGTAACAAGACTTTAAAAGGAAAACAGGTTGCTGTGAAGCAAACTGGAAAGAAAAAGAATGCCGTGAAGCATTCCGCCAAACAAGTTGCTGAAAAGCAAGTTGTTAAGTCTAAAGGCAAGATTACCAAAAGTAATCAGAAGTCCCTTGCTGACAAACCTGAATCAAGTAAGGTTGCTGATGCTAAAGCTCAGCATTCTCCAAAGAGTGGACTCGGTTTCAAAACCAAGCAAAGTCAACTCTTTCATGAGTATAAGCAAAGTCAGCAAAGATACTTCAAAAAGATGAAGAAAACCAAGCCTAAGAGTTTTGAAAAGACTCCCAATGCTAGGACTAGAAGGAACCTTGCTAGAAAAGAACTTACTGAAAAGTATGTTCAGCAAAAAGGTCAACAGAGCAAGACACCACATCAGAAAGTGGATTTGACCAGCACGAGTCAAAAGTCTTTCAGCTCAAAACCTCCTAGTTCCTCAACAAGTAGAAAATAAGTCAAAGTTGAAAAACTTCAGACTTGGGTTTCCACTGGACGCATTCTTGAACATGTTAATGGACATCCATCTTTGGATAATTAACTTGTTTGCTCTTGATTGTGCAGACTGCAGCCACGGAGACAAACGATGCAATCTGGCACTTTGATAGTGGTTGTGGAAAGCACATGACGGGCAACAAGAATAACCTTATAAACTATAGACGGTGGTCTAAAGGTCCAACAATAAGGTTTGCTGGTGGAGGCTCCGGATCTACAAAAGGCTATGGTGATGTGAAGTTGGGATGCATAACCATTTCTGGAGTTCTTTATGTCAAAATCTTAAGTTTAACCTTTTCAGCATGAGTCAATTTGCTGACAAAGGATACTTCATCGAAATTAAAAGTGATGAATGTAAACTTGTAGATTTTGAGACTAAAAGGTTATAATGATTGCAAGAAGATCAGGAGGCTTGTACACCGTTGATTGGTCTTCAGCAAACGTTGAAAAATGCCTTGTCTCAGATCATGATTGCCTTGCTGAAAAAGCATGGTTATGGCATAAACGAACAAGTCATCTAAACTTCAAGACGCTGAATAAGCTGTCTAAAAAGGCACTTGTAGTTGGATTACCTAGGGTTACTTTTAAGAACGATGGTGTTTGCAATGCATGTCAGCAAGGAAAGCAAACCAAATCCTCTTTTAAGAACAAGGCAGTACCGTCAACTACAAAACCTTTACAACTCTTGCACATGGACTTGTTTGAATCTTCTTCAACAAGCTATGCTGGTAAGAAGTATGGTCTAGTCGTGGTAGATGACTATTCAAGATTCACTTGGGTAGTATTCATCAAGCACAAATCTGAAACCAAGACTGAAATACCTAACTTGCTGAATAAGCTTGAAGTCATGAAAAATGACAAGGTAAGAGTCATAAGGACAGACCATGGTACTGAGTTTGTAAACCAGTACATAACAGAATATTGTATCTCCAAAGGTATTCAACATTAGTTATCCTCAGTAAGGACACCACAGCAAAATGGTGTTGCTGAACGGAAGAATCGTACCCTGAAAGAAGCCGCAAGAACAATGCTTGCTGACACTGAGATAAGTGAGGCTTACTGGGTTGAAGCGATTAATACCGCCTGCTATACTCAGAATAGATGTTTGATTACTAAGGAATACAACAAAACTCCTTATGAATTGTTTGTTGGAAGACCTCCTAACATCACTCATCTAAGAGTATTTGGTTGTAAGTGTTTCGTTCTTAACAATGGTAGAGAATACCTAAGAACATTTCAACCAAAGGCAGACGAAGCGATATTTCTTGGCTACTCCTTGCATAGTAAGCTTACAGAATTTACAACAAAAATGCACAAAAGATTGAAGAATCTGTGCATGTTGTATTCTATGAAAGACACAAGGTATGCCTGCTGAAGAAGAAATATCAGAATGTATGAAAAAGCTAATCATACATGAGCAAAGAACTGAATCTGATGCTAGGAAAATCAAGTCAATTGAACTAAATGATGATTCTGACAATGATTCTCCTCCCCCGAGTCATGACAAGATGAATATAGTTCACGACAAGGAATTTCCAGCAAAAGATGCGGTTGCTCCGGAAGTTGCTGAAATTACGCAATCTCCAGTGCCTGCTGATGAAATATCTCAACCCAGCAATGCTGAATAAGCAGTTGCTGACGATCAAATCTCAGCAGAGACACAAATTCCCAGTAGTACTGAACAAGTACATACTGAAGAGTCACATGCTGATGAGCAAACATATCCTGATCCAACAAACAGGAAACCTGTTAATAAATGGATTAGAGATCATCCCTCTACGGATATGATTGGCGATATTAATAAACGCCAAGTGACTAGATCCAAAGCTACTCAAGGACTTGCTGAAGAAGCAACTGTCGTGGAAGTAGAACCTTTATTCTCTTGCTTTGTTTCAGAAATTGAACCTAAAACCATAGAAGAAGCTTTGAAGCATTCTGAATGGATAAAGGCAATGCAAGAAGAATTGGATCAATTTGAAAGAAACAAAGTCTGGAAACTTGTGCCACTTGCTGAAAATAAGAAAGCTATTGGTACAAAAGTGGGTGTTCAGAAACAAGCTGAGCGAGTCTGGTGAAGTAACAAGAAACAAAGCACGCTTAGTTGCTCAAGGTTACTGTCAGACTGAAGGATTGGACTATGATGAGTCTTACGCTCCAGTTGCAAGATTGGATGCAATTAGGCTTTTCTTGGCCTTTGCTGCTCACAATGACTTCATTGTTTACCAAATGGATGTTAAGAGTGCATTCTTAAATGGTGAACTTGCTGAAGAAGTCTACCTAGAACAACCCCCCGGCTTTGAACTTCCCTCAGAAACCAAGATGGTATATAAGCTTCAGAAAGCTGTATATGGTCTAAAGCAAGCACCAAGAGCATGGTATGATACCTTAGCTAAGTTC
This sequence comes from Plantago ovata, assembly GCA_028274465.1. Lineage (NCBI taxonomy): Eukaryota > Viridiplantae > Streptophyta > Magnoliopsida > Lamiales > Plantaginaceae > Plantago > Plantago ovata. The sequence continues at coordinate 100,231,059 of CM051457.1, read as the reverse complement.
TTGCTGGAAAATGGTTTCAAGAAAGGTGAAGTTGACAAAACTCTTTTTACCATGAACCATGATGGTAAATTAATCTTAGTTCAAATTTATGTGGATGACATAATTTTTGGATCTAAGGACAAGCAACTTTGTGAGGATTTTGCCAAACTCATGACAAATAAGTTTGAAATGAGTATGATGATAAAATTGAATTATTTCCTAGGGTTGCAAGTCAAGCAACTCAAAGATGGAATATTCATAAATCAAGCAAAGTATGCGAAAGAAATGCTCATAAAGTTTAGGATCAAAGAGGATGAAAAACCTGAAAAGATCCCTATGGGTGTTGGTACCAAATTGGGCTATACTAAAGAGGACAAAAGTGTTGAAGAACACAAGTATAGGAAGCTCATTGGGTCCTTGTTGTATTTAACAGCAAGTAGACCTGACATTCAGTATGCTGTTTGTGTGTGTGCAAGATTCCAATCGGATCCAAAAGAATCACACTACAAAAAGGCAATTAAAATACTGAAATATGTTAAAGGTACAGTCAATGTTGGATTATGGTATCCAAAAGATTCTGGACTTGAATTGGTTGGCTATTCTGATGCTGATCATGGTGGATCAACTCTTGATAGAAAAAGTACCTCTGGAACTTGTCAGTTTTGGGTACTAGATTAATATCATGGTTCAGCAAGAGCAAACGTGTGTCGCCAATTCATCTACAGAATCTGAATACATTGCAGCTGGTTGTTGCACAGCTCAAATCCTATGGATTCAGCAACAATTAAGAGATTATGGTATTTCTGCAAAGAAAACACCAATCTTTTGTGATAATACAAGTGCTATTGCAATTACGCAAAATCCTAAGTTTCACTCTAGGACCAAGCACATTGATATTAGACATCATTTCATTAGAGATCATGTGGAAAAAGGTGATATTGAGGTTGTGAAAGTAGGTACTGAAGATCAGCTTGCTGACATCTTTACCAAGCCCCTACCGGATAATAGGTTCGCAATGCTAAGGTATAACCTTGGATTGATTGAACTACCTCAATAAAGGATACACTTGGCAGAATGCTGAAACAGGTATTCAGCAAGCCAAAGTATTCCTGTCCAAAAGACCAAGTCACTGATTTCTTCTAAGAAATGATAAGTCACAACATGATTGCTGAAACAGGCATTCAACAAGTAATTCCTTCAAAACAGGTATTTGTTAGGAAACTTGATCACTTGCTGAGACAGGAACTCAGTAAGTGAAAGAACTAAGGATTGCTGAGACGGGTACTCAGACAATCAAAAGATACTGAAACAGGTATTCAAGTATCAAAGGAATTTTCTGAAACGGGAATTCAGAAAAAGAGCAAAACTCATCTCAGATTTACCAAAGGATGTCTCAAATTGCAAAAAGAATTTACTGATACGGGAAATCAGAAATATCTTTTAAACTTAGAAAATATGAGATATCTAAGTAAGGGGGAACTTTCAGCAAGTAGCTAGATTGTTAATTCAAACTCGCTGAAAAGATTCTTGTCTATTTCAGCAAGCAATCTATCCCTTATTACTCGGTAAAATCAATTTGTGACGTTAAGCTGGCACAGATAAACTCGCAATAAATCATGACATGAAATTCAATCGTGGCCATTGATTAAAAGGAGTTATTAATCTAACGGCTAACAAAACAAAGAGAGAGAGTGCTCTGACGGTTTTAGTTAGTGGGCCACTACGCATTCAATGCAAAGGCTCCACTATCTCCAGTGTTTCTCTGTTTTACCCTTGCTGAGAACTCAAATCGATTGAGTTTCTCACACACCAGAGACACTATATAAAGAAGGAGTTAGAGAAATGACAAAATTCTTTAACTCACATTTCCTTTCTCTGCAATTTCTAGCCTGAAACTACTGTACCTCCGATCAAAAAGCAAACTATCTTTTTCGTACAATTTCTTGCTCTATATAAAGAAATGGCTCCCAAGAGACAGTCATCTAAGTCCTCAAAATCGTCAAAGGTTGACAGTGCTGAAACAGGCATTGCTCCGGTGACTGCTCCGGTGACTTCTCTGACCCAAAACACAGCGAAAGTTGTGTTGAAAAACGACCGAATCACTGAAAAACCTATGCCTCCGTCATATCTTGACACTGCAAAGTGTGAGATGTTGATGCAATGGGGAGGTTTGCAAAGAGAAAGTACATTAGGTACTTTTATGAACAAGAACTTGATGAAAAATGAAGAGGCGCTTGAGTTTCACTTCTCATCAAGCAGCAAGGCCTCATGAACTTTATCTTGCTCGCACTAAGCAAGTGAGCATGATTGATACTATGGAGTTCTACAACAATGCAGAAATCCAGTCCCTTACAGACAGTAATGGGATCACTGAAAAAAGTGATCCTTACTTATGTTCAGAACACGCAAATCGTCCTGAAATGGACTGATTTAGCGGAGATTTTTCAGATTCCACCACTGGAACTGAAGAGACGTCATGCCACTGACGAAGAAATTGAAGCTTCTACAGTGACGTCAGACGAAATGCAAAAATGAAGAAAGGCGAGATAGCTCCCGTGACTTGGACAAAGCACGTTAAGAGAAAGCATCTCTGTCCTTCACTTGGTCTAGTAGCTCTGCTACTGATTAAAGTTCTTGACTCCCAAGTGGAGGAATTGACCAAGTAGGCCTGAGAAGATGCCATTGCTGATGCATATCATGAAATAAATCGGAACTTAACTGGGCTAAGTACATTTTCAACAGGCTTTGTTGATTGTGTTACTAAGTTTAAGGTAAAGGTAGAAGAACAAGGTCTCACCTTCCTTTCCAGTTATATGGAATCAAGATATGCTATATCCTTGAACATTTAGGATTCAGATAAGAACCCATTGCCAATCAAGAAATCTGTGTGCAATGTGGGAAGATCTTTCTACAAGCAGAATGTACCTAAGATTGCTGGAAAGAATCCAAGAAGACAACAACTGCAAATGTTGTCAGCACAAGCCAGACAAGAAAGGTATAAACAACAG